>LDKF01001896.1:30534-41786 GCA_001026735.1 Rotylenchulus reniformis
GGGGTCAAAAGTAGATACAAATACAGACCGAAAAAGTACCGCGCCATCAAACAATCGCTTCGAAACATTCTGACTCTTAAAAAGAAAGCCGATTTCCACAATAAAGCGGTGAGGGTCGTTTGAGTCCCCAGGTTGGAAAAATGCTTGTAACTCAGCTCAAACTCAACCTAGAGAAATAAGCTTGGTGTCAAAAGATAGCCCTGAATGTCTGCTATAAAATTGCAAAAGAGACCATCCGGGTTGGCCAAGTGCAAAAAAGTTATGGCCATATTAAGCCATTTGGCCAAAGGTCTGGCCATAACTTTTTTTGCACTTGGCCATTTCGAATGGTCTCTTTTGTGTTTTTATAGCAGACATTCAGGGCTATCTTTTGACACCAAGCTTATTTCTCTAGGTTGAGTTTGAGCCGAGTTACAAGCATTTTTCCACCCCGGGGACTCAAACGACCGAGTCCGACAATAAAGAATGTGTGGGTGTGGAATGCGCAGAAGTGAATAAGCTATTTAATCACTCACAAAAAAATTTTCGATTCCCTTAATTTCGATTGTAACAAAATTGATGAAATGATTGTATAAGATTTATCTAGCCCATAGATTGACAAATTAGCAAATTACATAATATTATACAACAAACAATACAACGATCGAATTACTGCAATAGGATACAACACAATATGTTCAACGATCGATCGAATTATTACAATTGGTTACAACAATTGGCGGATATGATCACTGATGTGGGAAATATGATGGGGCCACCAACATTATCAGGGTTTGGCCAACAACACAATGGATGGGGTCTCTTAGGCATCACATTCCTCGTGTAACAATCACAACAACTCATCAGTTTCTCGATGCCCCCTCTCCGTTGACTGGCTAGCGGCGGCAAGTGTTGGCAGTTTCGGTCGGCTGGAACACCTGGAACGTGCAACACAGGTTCTCGTCGACCGTCATTGTGGCGCCGGCATTGTTGTACTGGGCGGCGTAGTGCGGCGCCGAGAACAGGGTGACGAGTCGGCGGTTGGCGAAAAATTCAGCGCCATCCTGCACAACCTGCAACACAAAAACACACAAATTGTTGTTTTTCGATGTTTATCTGACAAATCCCACCTGGTGAGCGCGCACAATCAAATCAATGTCCAGCAGCTGGCAGATCCTGACGACCACATCCTCTCCGAACATGACACTTGCGAACAATTAGAAAATATCCAATAATACATTAAACATAATCTTTCTCTTTGAATTTTTCGTAGATAAAATGATTAATTTTTTCTAAAGCCTCTGTTGTCCTTTTGGTAATGAGACCCATGTGATCGGGATTTGTCTTGGGTCCCTCTACCTTTTTTCCCTAGATCCTGATTGGCCCATGTTTTTGAGGGCGGGGCCAAACGAACACCTCTCTCCCGACCCATACTCTCGAGATCAGTCTTCTGGTGATCCCAAAAAGTCTGGGGAAGAGTCCCTCGCTGGACTCGTGGGTAACCCCCTCCCTCCCCTTCCCCTTCGGGGACTCTGTCCCAACACCCGATCCGGTGTCCCCCGGATTGTGGATTGTCCCCACCTTATCCCCTTTGAATAAAGTGCATGTTGAGCATGCCCGAGGGTTCGAATCGGGGAGGATTCAGGGAGTCCATTAATCCTGATAATCAGTAACTAAATTTTTTTTTGTTTTTTATTTTATTTTATCGGTTAAGCATTTTGAAATCACTTTCTTTGAACCACCGGAATCAATGCTGCATTCTTTTTAAAGATGATGTGCCTTTTTCGGTACTCCGATATAAGGCCAATGCTTTTTTCTGATCATATGAACTTTGGTATTTTTGCCTTTTTGGGAGTGTATTCAGATGGGTTTGATTTTTGTTCCCCTAAGACATTTGCAAATTTACAGTATATTTTTTTACACCATTTCCCTGTTCGATTTCATCGGAACACTATGATTCACCTTAATTTGCCGTTCTTCTTCAGTTTCAGTTGAATTTATTCCCGTTGGTGGAAAATGATGTTGAGTAATTGAAATAATGTTGGAAAAGTCCATTTTAAAATTTTTAGAGGCTAAAAAATAATTTTTAAAAATGTTGAAAGTCGAAAAAAGCTAGAAACTGCAAAAAATGAAAAGGAAACGGTGCAGGTGAGTGGATTCGAACCGGTGCCTTATGGTAAGGAACCCGGGGCTATAACCGTTAGACCATAGACGCGGTTGTTTACTGGGGGATGGATTTCGTATAGGCGGTACTCAAAGAAACTTGATTGGCCCCTGGGGCGAAATTTTTCCATTATCGGGACAAATTTGACACCAGATTTATTCAACAATCGGGGGTGCTCTATCGATCTGCGGATTCAGTTTTTCACCAGGTTTCGGTCACCTGGGAACCTTCCCTTGTGAGCGATCATACGTATTATTTTGGCTTACTACAGAACACCGGACACGAAAGACCGAACCCTGCACTAGTCGGTGTTTCGTGAGTCTGTTGTTTTGTAGTTGTTGTTCAAAAATGCTTTTCGTGGCAAAGTTTACGCTCATCGCAAAAATTTTTGCAAATTGATCTCGCTTCGGCGACCAAGCAATTCTTACATTTTCCTTCTCCTACAGGAACACCGCCTATTGCACTGTTGAGTGTCAGCAAGCGCATTGGCCCATGCAGTAAATTTTTTTAAAATTTTAATTATTTTTTAAACAAAAATTAAATAAAATTTTAGCCGTCGTGTATGTCGTCGGAAAAAGATGCCGGCCCAATCCGGGGGAGGACAGCAACAACAGAACAACAACACGAGTGCCACCAGCAATGGAACGGCCAATGAGCAGAAAGCCTCTGTTGCGCATTAACTCATACGAAACAAATATTAATGGACCGAAATCGAAATTATTACTTTCAAATTTTGATATTTCAAGTGGAATCGAGTTCCAAAATCATTGAAAATTTATTCGCTGAGAATATGTTTATCGAGCATTGGGCACAAAATTTTTTTTGCATTTCGGAACCCTGATTCCATCCTGATTATACTCATTTTCCTACATTTTGCACACTTGATACTTAATTCATCGACACAGGCAATCTCTATCGACCGTTTCTTTTTTTCATTTGGTTGATCTATTGCCTTTTTTGGTCACAAAGCCGGTCAAATTGAGGATTTTGACTATATTTTTTCATTTTACATATTCGCTCACTCATTCGTCACTCCAATAAATCATCTTTTGTGTGTTGTTTTTCTCACACTTTGGCATTACAAAATAATAATATTGCGACATTTTCGGATAAATATATTATTTTTTTGCACTAAATTTGTGTCCAATTCAACAAATATTTATCTTTTAAGACGGATTTAATTAGACCTTTTTGATCGATCTTTTGTGCAATTTTTGCATTATTTTCTAATTTTTCCCAAAGATGGCCAAACAGATCCGTCAGCAATGGGTTTGGCGCAAGAACAACCGTTGGTGGCGTTACCTCCCACGGCGCAATGACGCCCACAACATTGTGGACCTGGACGAGCTGGGCGAGCAGTGCGCCACCTTCCCGGATCCGATGCCGGCGGAGGCGCCGAAGCTGTGGGTGGCATGGCTGTACAAGGACTACGAAAAGTCCAACGAGAAAATCAGGTCGGAAACACATTAGGGTTGGGGGACAAATTCAGAGAACTCATCAGGCCAGAATGAAGTTGGAGGGCTGCAGCCCCTCACGACCAGAAAAATGAGCTTTCTTAGGGAAAAAGCTTTTTAAATATTTATTTCGGCGAAAACCCTTAATACAGTAAAATTTTCAAAAACATTCTAAGCAAATATTGATCAATTTCCGTTGGAAAAAATTTCAGCCCCACCCCTACGGAAGGACAAAATTGAATTTTTTAAAATATCTGTAGCACCCCACCACTGCATCAGTCATATTCTGGCATTTTCGCTAATTTTTCAAACGAAACAAATATCAGTTAATTGTTCAATAACGTGTCAAATTTTTGTAACTTTTTCCTTTTGAAAATTTTAACTAAACTTCAGATGTTTCATCCAAGCACACTATTATATTAATATTAAATGAATTTCGTTGAAAATTAAAATTTTTCTTCAGTAATTCCATACAATTTTCCCTCATCAGGGACCACATACACAAGCTGTTCGGCAAGGACGCGAAGCCGGGCGAAATGCAAGTGTTCAAGAACACAATGTCGACGAACAAACAGTTGTGGAAGATCAAGCACCTGATCGAGATACGGCCCATGACATTCCCGGACGGGGAGCCCCGAGCCGAGGATGTGTGCCATTTGGAGGTTTTACTGCGAAAAATAATCGAAATTTTATTAAAAAATTAATTTTGAAAATTTCGATTTTCATAAATTTTTCTAAAGGTAATGGCGGACGGTCGTTGTGTGATCGATCGGCAGAGTTTGCCGAGCCCGGAAGGTGTCCAGCTGTTCGACCACACCAAACAGTTCAGCCAGTCCTACCTCGTGTCCCGACTGAAAACCAAGGACCTCAAGAAGGAAGATGTGTACGAGGACACGGTGTACAACCCGGAGAATATCAGCATCAGCTGATCCGCCAATCGATCGATTTATTGGCTCAATTTTTTTCATTGTTTTGATTTTACCAATGTTAGAAAAAGGAAATTGCCAAAATAAAAGGTCGTTCTAAAATTCAAAATTTATCCATTCTTGCTTTTATCCTTTATTCGGTGATTTTCAATTTTTAAAATTAAATAGAAACGGTCAACAACGTGGTTTTTATATCAATAATGACAATAACAAACAATTTCTACCGTATTACCTCTAATAGAACGGCCGGCCGCTCTATTTTTCAACCATCCTTGAGAGGGCCAGTCTTTTATTAGAGGGGGCCGGTCTAGTGGAGGGAATACGGTATTTTGGGACGTGGTGGAAATTATAAATTTTTGCAAACAGATAGTCTATACAATGGCATATCCAATCGGCTCATTTGCCGACCAGCATCCGCAAATAGAGCACTTGAGCATGGCGTTCCATTTCGCTTAACTCCGCCGTCACACCGCTCATTTCGACTGCATGGCCGAGCTGGGGACCACCTAAAAAGGGTAGTAATCATCAAAAATCCTAAAATTTTAAGTTTGGGAACAAAAATAAGCAAAGTTTATTCTTCCATGTTATCCATCCAAATTCCCCCATTTACACCTTCATTGGTCCGTTTGGCGCCGTAAACAACTTTGCCGTCGTATTCATTCACCGGAACCGCCATATCTGGACCCACACGGCTGACGGTGACGCCCAAGTGTTCCTCAATTTCGCCCAAATACTTAAAAACCAAATTAAAAAAAATTAAAATTACCAGTTTAATTTAACAAAATTTATAAATTATTTCTTACACTGATCTCGTCGTACCACTTTGCGCATCCGCCCTGGGCCACCAGCCGGGTGTTGTTGCAGTTTACGCCCCGGCTTCGGCACTGGTGGTACCACACCTTTTCCGGCACCGTGGACACCAGCGAAATGGCCAAACCCATTCTTAAAGTTTTAGCGGATTAACAGCTAAAAAATTTTAAATCGATTTTTTGTAAAAAGATTTTTTCTACGAATGGACCAATCATTTTCACCTTTCTGCTCGCCCAACCCTTCCGATTCGGTGCACATAGTTTGCCTTCTCTTCTGCCGGAGGTAGCGTAACATTGATGACTAAAAGGCAAAATTTAATCGAAAAATATTTTCCAATTTTTCACAATCCACTCACCGTAGGGCACACCGGAAATGTCGAGCCCACGTGCGGCGACATCCGTGCAGATCAAAAAGCGGACTTGCTTTTGCTGAAATCAAATTTTCTTAGATAATTAAATATTTTTCACAAACATTTAGAAAAACTAACTGTTGCTTAAAAATTCGGACATCGGAAATTACCGGAAAATGGCATTATAAATTATAGCCGGGATCATCCGATCTGTCAAGTAAGCAACTGTTAGTTCGATTCCGACTCAACAAAAGAGTTTTCAATTATTTTACTAGTACTAAAACCTAATTTTATTTTAAAGGCTCGTAAATCCGAACATTACTTTAAACTGTTGTAGATTCCGCGTGCGCTCATCCGGACCTCGATCTCCGTGCAGACACACGCAGCTCATCCCCCGTGGCGCCAAAAACTTCTCCAAATTGTCACAGTCGATCTTTGTCCTAAAAATAATTTTGGGTCAAAATATAAAATCCGTAATTTTTTTAAATAATTTTTTACCGGCAGAAAATGATGCCCTGGTCCATTCGGTGTTCGTTGATGGCTTTAAGGACAAATTCGGCCTTCAGAATTTTCACAGCCTCCGACAGGGTCTCCGGGTTCTCGCTCCCTGGTCGGATCTGGTCCCGGGCGTGGATGCCATCGGTCTGAAAAATCGAAAAATAATAAATTTTTCAAAAATCGGACCTGAACAGATTCGCCAGGTTTGGAACGCAATCGGATCCAACTCCTCTCTTCACGCGGATCCACCATACAAACCACCTGAAAAAGTATAAAGTTAGCAATGTCTAAAAAGTTTATAAGAAAATTTTAAGTTTCCATCAGAAAAAATAAGCAATTAAAAATCCAATATATCAATGGAAATAAAAAAATCCTTTTACCTGGTGAACCGTTTCGGGTACGCTGTCCTGTCCTTTTAGGTCGATCCATTGAGGAAAGTACATGTATTGGGTCTAAAATTTTTTAAAAAAAATCAGGAAAAAAGAATATTGAATAATTTTTTTGAAAAAAATCAAGAAAAAAGAATTTTGAATAATTTTAAAAAAAATCAAGAAAAAAGAATATTGAATAATTTAAAAAAAAATCAAGAAAAAAGAATTTTGAATAATTTTAAAAAAAAAATCAGGAAAAAAGAATATTGAATAATCTTTTTAAAAAAATCAGGAAAAAAGAATATTGAATAATTTAAAAAAAAAATCAGGAAAAAAGAATTTTGAATAATTTTAAAAAAAAATCAGGAAAAAAGAATTTTGAATAATTTTTAAAAAAAATCAGGAAAAAAGAATATTGAATAATTTTTTTGAAAAAAGTTTATGACAAAAAACCATACCGCCAGCCTCTGGACAGCCATGTTGTGGAGAGTGGCGGAGCAAACGATAATTTGGAGCCGTTGGCCAGGGCCGTGTATTTGGGGATGCGCGAGTGCAACACGTGGACAATCTGGGCCGAGTCACCTTGACCGCCCAACAGGGAATCAGCTTCGTCGAGCACGAAGAAACGTATCTGGAGTGATGGGGAGGGCGTAATGAGTCCCACATTTCAAGGGTCTATAATGTCCGTAAAATTTTAAAGTAAATCTTAATCTACTAGTATAGGGCCGTCGATTTTTGTTTTTTGAAAAATAATGCATTTTTGCAAAAATTTCAATTTATTTTATGACAATAAAAATAATAATCATGCCCATAATATTTCCAATCATATTATGTAAGGTAATTTAATGAAAACATCAAACCTGATCGAGCAATACTTGGCCCTCCTGGACCAATCCACGGATGCGGCCGGGAGTACAGGTCAGGATATCCACGCCTGCGTTGATCGCGTTCAATTGCTGACCCATCGGAATGCCACTTATGGCTAGCACATTACTGAAAAAATAAAAATTTAATTTATAACAAAATTTTTAATTGCCTGATCTTCGGCTTTTCCAAATATTTCCGGAATCGCTCGATCTGGTCATGCGTTTGTTGTGCCAATTCCTTCGTCGGCTCCACAATCAGACACATCGGTGCGTTCGGCTCCCGTTTTGCCGCGCCCCCTTGGCCCGGCTTCGATCCACCCTTGGAGGACTCGATTTGACATGCTGGCACAGCTTGACAAAGCGGGACCCAATCCTGGAAAAGGACAAGAAATATTAAAATTTTTAAAAAATTATGAATTCCTCTAAAATACTTATATTATAAACGCTAACACAAAAAATAAATAAATAATTTGTTTTACATGAAAATCGCTGATTACGAAATGCATTTTAATGCCAATGATTATCTGATAAGTGAGAAAATAAAAATACCCCTTTGGGTGGAAATCGAAGCTGACTCTGTCCAAAATTGAGCCGTAGTCGAGCATTCTGAAAAAGCAAAAATTTAAATAAAAAAATAATCTTAATATACTCCTTCCGACCTTAATGACCACCGCGGGGAACAATCCTTGTTGAATTTGATTTTGCCGTAGCGAAAATGCCACGGGGAAGGGATTTCCGTTCTTGGCAAAATGCACTCGGCCAAAGTCCAAGTCCAGGAAACAGCCGATGGTGTCGCCCAGAGTGAAACTTTGCCCGTAGTCCTCGAACTGTCCCGCATGGCTCTTTTTGCCCGTGCCGCCGAAGCCCCAGCCCTGGTCATCCGTTCCTTTAAATAACATTTTTCATCAAAATTATTGCGAAGATGGTAAGTTCTAAATTCCTTCAAATATATTCAAACTTTGGTCTTTCGAAAATGAAAAATGCTAAAAGATCATCCAATATATCAAGTTAATCCAATTTGGCATTATTACCTAACAGTTTCATAAACCGAGAATACAAACCAGTCAAAATTCACTCTGCATTTTAAAGCTTTGTCGGGGACATAAATGCCAAATTTTTCTATGAATTTTTAGTAGAATAGAAAAATGCAAAAATTGATATTGTTTAGCAATGTGGAAAAAATTTCTGAAATAGATGTGTCTGTTGCGGAAGAACTCCTAAAATAAAAAATTCTATATTAGCTTTCTAAAAAGTTAGACTCGTAATATCTCCGGTTTTGGTTGAATCCAGTCTTTAAAAATTTAAATAAAAATACAAATTTTTTGTCTAAAATAATTTTCTTGATATAATTACTCCTAAATATAAACTTCTCTATTCACCAAGATTCAGGTTCGCCCTGGCGGTAGACCACCCCATCCGGCAAAGGCCGTCGGTCTCGATGGTGGCTTCGTAGAAGTATTTTCCTCAAAATGGTGGAAATGGTTTGTTTTTTGTGAAAACCCCCCAACTCACCGGACCCTTTGACGCCGCAAATCGCTCTCGCGCCACTCCACAGCTTCGGATGGTTGCTCTCGCACAGCAACCCACTTGGATCCACGCCCAAGTTGTGGTCCCGGTCCAAAATGCTCATCCGCCATCGGTCAGAAGCTAAATTTAGGATTTTTATATTATAGACAGAGCTAGAACAAATTTTTGCACATTGAAGAGGCCCATAAAGGTAATGAGAGAGAGTCATAGGGCAAAACCCAAGAAAGTAAAAAAAAATCGAGGCGATCGTTGGCATGAATGCTTTTTCGGCATTTTTCGATGGAATTAAATTACTTAATTTTTTAATAGATTCCGACTACGAAGCTAAAAATCCAAATTTATTGGGTTTTTGAACTAAGGAAAAATCTATGAAGGGAAAAATGGATATAATCAATTCTAATCAAAAAATCCTTAAGTGCAGGTCTCCTGGATCTTCTTTTTGGACTAATTTTGTTACCATCATCCTACGCTTACCAGTGGAATCGGGTTTGTGACTAGACTTTGACGGCTGCATGGACTCGCAGACAATTTGGAGAATCTTAAGTATAAATTAAATTAATTAATTTTAAAGAAAAAATACCGGAACACAGAAAGCGCCAGTTTTTCCACTGCCGGTTTCAGCGGCCTTTAAAAATTTAAAAAAATATTTTTCATTTTAAATGTAATTTCTCCGGTTGACCATGCAAACGTCGCCCCCTCCAAGAATGGCGGGAATTGCCTCGCTTTAGATGTCTGTTGGGAGACTGAAAAAATTCCGAAAATTTTAACAAAAAATTAAATTATTTTCTTACGTCCAGCCTAGTTCGTCCACGGCTGTTCCCAGCTCCGGCAGAATGCCCAACTCCTCAAAGGCTGTCATAATCAAAAATCTTGTTACAATCTGCAAAAATAATGCATAAAAATTTCATTTTTCAAAAAAAATAGTAAAAATCAAGCTCTGGTAAATCTTAATTTTCATGGGAAAGCGAAAAATATCTCACCAGGGAAAAATCAAATAATTTCTTATGATTTTGAAAATTTAGCAACCGATTTTAAGGAATTTTATGAATAATGTTTTTTTTGGACAATTGATCTACTCCCATCTCTGAAAAAATTTAAACATTTAAGGCGCCAAAATGCAAATTCAAACATGAAATGAGACCAATTTGGGTTTCGGGAGGGGATCTGTGCAATAAAAAAAATTTCGAGATAGAAAATTTAAGATGCAAATATAAAATTTGAATTTAAAAATTAATAAAGTAAATAAGGAAGACTAATAAAAACTGCTTTTATCGTTACGATGTTTTACAATTAATTTGATTATAAATAAGGTCTTAAATAATTTGTATGAAAGTGTGGGAAATTTAGGATTTTTGTCGGCTTAATATGGCGGGATGATTGTCTGTGGTGTCATCTTTGGCCCCTTCCTCCCTTCCATGTCTATTCCGGCTTGCTCAAGCCGTACTTTGTCAACGCCTTTGTGCCTTCCGAAACCGCATGCGTGGCCAATTCTCTGGGCAAAATCAAACGGACTGCCGTCTGTATCTCTCGTGACGACATGGTAGTCCGCTTCCCATATTTTGTCAGCTTGGCCGCTTCCGTTGCAATGCGTTCAAAAAGGTCTAACACGAACCTGAAAATGCAAAAAAAAATTGCAAAGCATAAAACAAATTTAACACAATTCAAAATCTTTTATTATTATTTTTGAATGATTTATTTTTATTCTTTTTAATGAAGAAAACTTCCGCTTTTGAATTTGAAAAAAAAACAAAACCGACCAAAACACCCATTCCGAAAAATATAACCCTTCAACTTACGAATTCATAATGGACATCGCTTTGTTGGAAATTGTCGTACCCGGGTGATTATATTTTTTCAGAACTCGCCAGATGTAGATCTTAAAACATCAGAAATAAAAACAGGAATATAGCGGAGGGAAAATTCCTGAAATTAGCAATAAATCCTAAAATTACCCCATTGACATGAAATCACAAAAAAGATACTTACGGCCCTAATGGGACCGCCGACACCTTAGATTTTAAAAAATCAGAATTTTTATAGAATTAGAATAGAAAAAATCAGAATAAACTTCCTCCCAAGTCAAATCCTGGAATATCCCTGATCATGGCGTAGCCAGAAAAAAATTTCAGGGGGGATGGGGGGAATGGATCCCTGGCTGCCCCTTTCGGGGCCGCCGGGGAAAATTTTTTGAGGTTAATCAAATTTTCTTAAGGAAATTGACCAATTTTTGCCTTTGGTGAAGTTTTCGAAAATTTTTCAAAAAAATTTTTAACAGGGCACTGTTGATTTTTCTGGTTTTGGCATTTCG
>LDKF01001897.1:0-22244 GCA_001026735.1 Rotylenchulus reniformis
ATTAATGTTTGCGATTCTTTCATGTAGTGCTCCCACTGTATAATGGCGTTTCAGACCGTCCACTTTAATGCTCCGACCATTTTGTGCATTCCAAATCCAAATGGTATATTCTTCTTCATGCTTAATTGAAAAAATATTTTTAATTTCATTTTCTTAGTCGACCCATATGAGGAAATTTTGAGCGACTGTTCTTTTTAACGATTTACAGTAATATTAATTATTTTAAACATAGGGAAATAACAAACCAACAGCCAAGAAGAAAAATTTTTTATTTCTTTTTATTTTTCCGATTATCGTGTCCATATGTAAAAATGGATGTTTTTACCCAAAGTATGGATTATAAATAAATATTTTTGCCTTGCGGATTACGAGTTAAAGTATAAAAAACTAGCATGCCTTTGTTGCCCAAAAGTCGAAAAAATATATATTAGTAACCAGATAAAACCAGGCCGAACCCATAATTGTTTCATCAAAAAATAATAAGCACACTGACCTTCTTCTCTTCCTTCTTTTTCTTTTTCTTCTTCCCCTTCTCTTCCTTTTTTGGCGACGCAATCTGCTGAACAGGCAGCATCTGATGAAATTCTGGAATCTGATTCTGCTGCTGTTGTTGTTGCTGCACCAGTGTCCCGTCTCTTGGGGGACAACAAATCATGCAAATCTTCGCGATCAGGCGAACAATTGCCAGAAAGAAGCCAAAACAGATGAACCAGCCAAGGGATTGCGGCAAAGTCTGGTTGACAACATAGATCTCCTCGCCTTTTGTGTCTACATTTGGTTCTTCAGCAACTCTGAGTTGTTCAGGTGCGTCGATAGTGTCATTCTTGTATGTGGTACATCTTTCGGCATCTTCCGCCTCTGCTCTCGACATTTCAATGCCCGGCCAGTTGTAGTTTGTGGTGTTTGACGTCGCTGTTTCATGGTACTCAAAGTGGGCCACAAATGGGAACAATTCTTCGACGAGCTTTTCCTGGGGCCTGTTTCAATTGTCACTTTGAACTTGATAATCTTCAAAGTTAAAAGTAAAGTTCAAGTTCAAAGTTCAAGTTAACCTGTTTCAATTCCAGCTTTGAAAAAGTTCAAAGTTAATGGTAAAAATCTTCAAAGTTCAAAGTTAAGGTTCAAAGTTCAAAGTAAAGGTGTTTCAATTAAAAAATTTTCATTTTGAACTTTTTGCCTTGAACTTTGAATTAATTGAAACACTTTGAAAGCATAAAATACATAAAAATTAGCTTTAATAATTAATAATTTTCGAACTTTATGCATTAGTAATGCAAAATAACTTAATTTGGGATACATATTTTTGTTTATTCTCTAGATTATCCATCCATGTTTAAAATTTATGCTTTTGGATTTTGAATGATTAAATTTAGAATCTTATGAAATTTTTGTAATATGTTTGATGATTTTCTTTAAATTTTAGAGATTTGATGGTCGGGTTTTTTTTCAGTTTACTGAAAAACCGACCGAATAATTCACAAACGACAAAACCTACAGAAATTTTTTTGATGACCAATTTAAAAAAATTAAAAATGAAAAAATCAACCAAAAAAGAGCAAAAATAAAAAAAAACCATAGGTATGCGAATTTTCTAAAATTCCAAAGCTTGTTATTTTTTTGAAAATCATATGCCTATGAAAATTTAAATAAGTGAAATTTTTCGGGAAACCCAAGAACTATGATTTTTTTTCTTCCAAGATTTATGGAAACTCTCATAATTTTTTAAAAACCATAGATCTATGAAATTTTCTAAAAATTACTACCTAAGAAATTTTGAAAACCCATGGCCTATAAAAATTATATATGAAAAGCCTGTGATTATTTTTAAATATTTTTAAATATTTTTTTGGATATTTTTCCGAACCCTAATCATCATCATCCATCGAACCCCCAAATTTTTTATAGACCACAAGTTTTCTCGGGATTTTTTACAAAAAAAGGTTTTCTCGTGATTTTTTACAAAATATTTTACAATCATAAGCATGAGTTTAAAATTTTTCAGTTCAACTTTCCAAATTTTCATTCAAATTTTTAGAGGTCCCAAGTTTTCAAAAAAAAATCACAATTTTTATAATTTTATAGTCATTCGATTTTCAGAAATCCTATGTTTTCAAAAAATTACACAGGTTTTTGAAAATCATAGGATTTCTGAAAATTTCCCGGAATTTTTATAGCCTAGGATTTCAAGAATCCATCATGAGCATGAGTCTTGGATATTGTTGATTTTTCAGAAATTTTCAGACCTAGAATTTTCGAAAAAATTAATATAACTATGAAAAAATTCTCNCCCCCCCCCCCCAAAAAAAATTTTATTTTACAAGATTGATTGGATTTAAAAAAGGCGTCAATTTTTTTTTCATTTTTCAAAAATATGATCACTAGCCCCCCAAAAATATTATTTTACAAGATTTGTTGGATTTAAAAAGCGTCAAAAATTTTTCATTTTTTCACAAAGGTCTCGAATTTGAAAAAAAGATTCCGAGAATCATTTCACTGTGATTTTTCAAAAAATCGCCAGAAGCCTATTTTTCAAAGATTTTTGAAGGCATTGGTTTTAACTTTTCATGGATTTCAAAAAAATTGGGTCCGATCAATAGTAAAATTTTCGGGTTTTTTTCACTTTAAAAAAATTATTGTGAAATTTTTTAGAGGAAGCATTCTTGGATATTATTTAGGTTTTTATTGTGTTTTTTTTCATCCAGAAAAAAATTCAACCTTTTTGGTCAATTATTTTAAGAGGTTTGTGGTTTTTTGCTTAAAATCGCCGCAAAAATGGGTGCTTTCAGTAAAAAATTAATAAAAAATTTTCTTGTCTGTCTAAAAATCTGAAAAAATTCATAGCAATGTAAAACTGTCATAGTCATCAGTGTACAAAATTTGGTGAAGTTTGGTAGGTTAGTTTTCGAGTTATGAGGTTACCTTGAAAATGATTAGGCCCTAATTTCGCCTTGAAAATTTTTGCCCAAAAATCAAGGGAATCTTCAAAGTTCAAAGTAACTTTTAAAAGTTGGAGCGATTCAAAGCTGGAATTGAAACACTTTTACCATTAACTTTGAAGATCTTGCTTTTAACTTTGAACTTTTAACTTTGAACTTTGAAAGTCGAATTGAAACACAATTCTTGAAGATTTTCAAGTTCAAAGTGAAAATCTTCAAAGTTCAAAGTTAAAAGTGACAATTGAAACAGGCCCCTGCTGTTGATGGTCAGTAGGGCCATGGTTTATAGGCAAAGGCACATTTTTATGCGAACTCGGAACAGCCTGAAAATCATGTAAAACACATTTTCTAACTGAATTTTATTGGATATTTCGCATATTTTGACTTTTTGGGAATATTTTTTGGATCAATTTTGAAAACCTTAAAATGGCGAAAAATTTCTTTCTACAGTATAAGTAAATCGGTAAGAATTCCATATCGATAATCAAAATTGGGGAAATATTTAAAAAAGTGAATTTTTCTCCATTTTTTGGGAATCTTTTTGGGAGTTTTTTTAACTGCGTTAAATATGCATGTAACCACTTTAAATAGTTTAAAATTTTTATTCAGACGTCAATTCTTCTAAAAAAAATGACATATTTCATGCATATTTTGGAATTTTAGGCATATTTGGAACTTTGGTGTTTGTGCATATAAATAGTGGCTCTAATGAACAATTTTGGCGATAACCTGGCGAATGTCCACAACAAACACAGTTGCATTCGTTGAGTTTTGCCATGTCGAAAACTCCATGAATCTTTCATCGGCTGCTGTTGTTGCCAAGTTGTCCTCATAAGTTGGCGCCCTACTGCTGCTGATGACCAAAACAGCCCCACCCAACAACAAAACGGCAAGCAGTAATCCAATGATCAGTGCCCGTAAGTGGAGCATTGATGAGTTGGCCGTTGAATCAGTTTGTGTAGAAATGTTGCGACGTACGGCCGGTCGATGGTGATCTGTAGTGTTCTGTCTGCGTTCCACTTTCTTCTTTTCCACTTCTTTCTCTGCATCCCATCGCTTTTTCTCTTCTTCTATCTTCTTCTTCAATTGTTCGTTCAATGCCTTTCTGTTCCTTTTCTCTTTTTCATACCGCCATCTCTCATCATCCAACTGGATTTTCCGGCGTTCGGCTTCTTCCCTCAATATTTTCACTTCTTCTGCCAATTGCTTCTTTTCTTCCGCTTCCTTAAAAATAATTTCTATTTGCTTTAAATAAATTGCCGTATCGTAGGCCCTATCAATTTTAATACATATCATTTGTGATAAAAATGCCTCCTTGATCCAATTTTGAGTGCGATTAACTAGACCAAAAAATCAGAAAGAAGATTACTTAAAAAAGAATTTTTCGTATAATCGAAAAGATTCATTTTTATTTTTTTCAGAAATCCTAATTAATTTTTATTTTTAGCTTTTTAGCATGTTTTTTTGTATTTTGTTGCCTTTTGAACATGTATGACCTGGTCGGGTTTTTTGAAAATTTTTTGATTATGATCATCCACATTGACTTTATTTTTCTGCATTCATTGGACTTTCTTTTTTACTAATTATAAAAAGCAAAAATAATTAAATTAAAAATCCCGATTCTTACTTATTGATATATTGGCAGAGAAGATTGCAACTTAAATTATTGGGTCAAAAATTTTAAACAAACAAGATTGAAAAATTGTCTTTTAAATGTGAGTTACTCGCGAGTTCAGCAGGTCAAGTCAAGAAAGATTTTCAACAAGAATGACAAAATTAACAAAGATTATCCTTCTGAATGATTTTTCATTGCCTTTTTTAAAGTATTCATCATTTTCACAAAAAAATTGTTGTGATTTAACCTCGGATACGTCAGTTCTGACATCAGATTATGGAACTACTTTAATATCCGCAAGACCAATTTAAAAAAATCTCTTGACTCAAAAATGAGAGAAACCTTTACTTGTAATTGTAAACATAAACATAATCATCGATTCTTTTCTTTACTGATGGAGTTGAATATTTATTTTTCACCTTCTTGTACTCCCCCTCCAGTTGCTGGATGCACAGTAGTAGTTCTGTGATCACTTGGCTCGATTTGTTCTGGCCTGCCACCACTTTGTTCCTGATGTTTTTGACCTTATTGGCGTAGTTCAAGGTGTTGAGTGTCTCCGCACGGTCGTCCTTGTTTGGAGAGGCACAAGTGATCATCAGAGTTCGACTTAAGAATTTAAAAAATTATAAAATCAAAATATCAAAATAAAAGGAAGCCAAGTAAATTAATTAGGGTGCACATCATTCCCCCCTCCCGCCCACTAGAAAAATGATTATAAATTTTTTCCAAAGTAAAACCTAGAGAAGAGAATTTGGTGTAAAAAGATAGATGTCTGCTATAAACTTTTAAGAGAACAGCTATTAATTTGGCCAAAAAGAAAAAAGTAATGGACAGCCTATTGGCCAAAACTACTATTTTATGGCTTAACTTGGCCATAACTTTTTCCTACTTGGCCTAATCGGATAGTTGTTCGTGCAAATTTATAATAGAATTTAGTGCTGTCTTTTGGCTCCAAAATCAATCCCTTAAGTGTTACCTGAAAAAATAGGTAACGAGCAGAAGGGGTGGGGTGATCGGTTTCGATTTTTTATTTATTAATGATTGGACACCAACTGTATGTATACTAGAAAATTCAGTTCATTTTTAATTTTCAAACCAACATAAATTTTAAATGAAATACTGTAATGAAAAATCTTTATTTTAAAATAAATTTTAAAAAGGTCTGTAACCCCTATAATATATCGAAAAGATCTGAAAAAAATCAATCAGATATTAGATATAATTAAAAATGGCCAACACAATTCAGATATTTAAACGTCGAGAAAATTTAATTTCAAAAAAAATATCTACCGTAAATTCTCTATTATAAGGCCTAGGCCTTATATTTTTAAACCTCGGTCGGAGGGGGGCCTTATAATAGAGGGAGGCCTTATATTAGAGGGAGGGCCTTATATTTTTCAATCCAATAAGTCGGGGTGGAGGGTGACCAAAAAAGTCAATGTCTTTTGTTCAAAATCGCTAAAGAGGCATTTTTTTGAAAATATTTATTTATTTATTTTAGTAAAAAACAATGAAAACTCCACTTAAAAAACTATTACAATACTGTCTATGGCATCAATTCCGTCTAGGGAGGCCTTATAATAGAGGGTGACCTTATAATAGAGGGAGGGCCTTATATTTTTAAACCTATGTCGAAGGGGGACCTTATATTAGAGGGAGGCCTTATAATAGAGGGAGGCCTTATATTAGAGAATTTACGGTATGTTGATTCAAAATTATTGAAAATGCGAAATTTCTACAAAATTCGAAAACAACCAAGAATGTATTTATGGTGCTATGTCATTTCCTAAAAATCGGCAAAAACGGGCGTTTCCTAAAAATCGGCAAAAATGGGCGTTTCCTAAAAATCGGCAAAATCTTATTTTTTTATTGTGAAAGAGGATACTACAAAATGACAAAAAAAGAAAAAACGACTAAATACAAAAATAGCATAGATAAAATAAAAAATTAAATACAAATAAAGACCGAAATTTTTTTAATTTATGAGTCAATAAATCCATCTAAAAAGATAATTTCGACACCTATTAAGCCATAATTTTTAACATTTTTTGGTCTATAAGTTCGATATTTTCGGAGATTAAAAAATTTCTTCAGGAATATTTTTATTGAATTTGGTGCCTTGGAATCAATTTCCGTGGTGTTGAATCAAAAAATTTTAGATTCGGTTCAAACAACGATCAATCCTTCCTGGGAACATGACCTTTCAAAATATTTATATTATTTTTTAAATTTTTATTATTATTTTTTAACAATATGTAGTTAGTCATTTAATATTATCCGATTTTAACAATAAAAAAATATGAAATTGCCGATTTTTAGGAATCGCCCATTTTTGCCGATTTTTAGGAAACGCCCCTCTGCTGAGAGGAAAAATCAATAATTGCCGATTTTTAGGAAACGACCCACCACGGTATTTATTAATTTGATCTGAGATTTATTAAATTTTTAAAAATATCATGGCCTAAAAAGGGCCTTTAGTATTACCTAATGCAACACTAACATATAACTAACAAATTATTTACCTATTTCCACCCAATGAATCTTGAAGCAGTCGCGTCAAATTGGAACTCCGATAAGGCACATGACCAATGGGTCCATTAGTGCTGTCAAGGGCCGTGGTGACATTGCCGAGGGCCAACTATGAAAACAGCGATACAAAATTATTTTTGCGCTCATTTTTCATACCAATCCCAAGTTTATGCTGATCCCCTCCTTGGCCGTCTCCCCGGTGGCCCCCGTCCGCTTCAGTCGCTCGGTGCCTTCCAAATCGACGAAATGCAATTTCGCATAAACCTCCGGTTCAATTTCCATAGTGGACAAACTTTCATCAGCGAAAGCCTAAACTTCATTAAAAATTAATTAACTTCATAAAATGCAAATCAAAGAAAAATGGTTCAATTGTTGGCGTCATTAAAAAATTTTCCACAACTAAAAGTTCAAAAAAGTTCTACTTTCAATTTTTAATTGAAGGTAGTTCTACCTATTTTCATTTTTAAGAAATTATGTAAATCTCAGATATAGGTCTAATAAGATATCAAAATCAAGTTTAGGAAAATGCTGTGATTTTCGATGCTAGCTAATTTTTCTAAAGATAAAATATTGCCAAATAAATTTTCTTATGGCTTGCTTGGCCAAAAAATTTATGGCAATATTCTTTTGATTTTTTGAATACTACCCCCTAATTTTTAAATGTTCGAGCAAAAAGATGGTTTTTTAATATGTTTAAGGAAAATTCGAACTAATTTTAGGCCATCCAATTTTTTAACCTATAAAAAAGTCACTTACCTTTACAGACACAACTCGTGTCTGCTTGATATTGACAGTAAAAATTGCGTGCGAACGCGAGGATTGAAAGTTCATGTTGGTGGCCGCCGTTTTGCGGTACTGTGCGCCCGTCTTCAGCGCCCTTAGAATGTCTTCCGGCGAATTGACAAGATGAGGCTCAATTCCGCGCAGGGTAAACTTGTGCCGATTTGAGTCCTCGTGGATCCGGATTTTTATCGCGGAACTCTGATCCTGCGCCAACAAGTCGATGATCTCCTCATTGTACAACTAAATAATGGACAAAAATTTTTTATTTAGAATAGCATTTGGGTCGAATTTTTAAAATTATCATTAGAAGATTTTTTGCTATTTTTTATGTTTCATTTCTTTGAAATGAACAAAAAATATACGATAAAGGATAACATTCAGGATCGTTATTAACAGGCTTCTCTCTATCTTTCCAGAATATATATTGCTTGCTCGGAAAATGAATAATTATGATGTTTAGTTACCAAATTAGAAAATAGTTATAAAATGATCTGATTTGATCCAGGAAAGATCGGTTCAGGATCGGATCTTGGATCAGATCATAATTTGGTGGATTAAGACAACATTGGTCACAGATTCGCGTGCCGCTGTCTTGCGGTCCAATCGCTATAATTCAGTTCAACTAAAAGCTTGAAAATGAATAAGATGTCAAAAATAGATCAAAAAAAAGTTACAAAATGAGCCGAAACCAACTAGAATTGGACCACTGTGAAAAAAATTATGGCCAAAATAATAATTTGGCCAATTCATAGTACCTATTTTGGTAATAAATTTTTTCACAGTGGTCCAATTAGAATGTGCTTGGATTCATTTTTTAGCTAATCTGTTGCTCTATTTTTTGACATCAAATTCATTTCTCTAGGTTTGGTTTGAACCGAGTTATAGCGAGAGCCGCAAATGTCGTACAACCCATTGAACACACCTCGATGAATTGTACGGTGACCTCAAAAGATGGCACAACTTTGCCGGCATTCCGCGCCTCCTCCTGCCTTCTTTCAATATGCGTGAAAATGTCATGTGCCGCACGCGGAATTATCCCGACCATCTGCTGATCATCTTCCGGCTGATTAATGCCGCAGCTCATTCCCATTGTATATGTCTTTCCACTGCCCGTCTGAAATTTGAAATATCCAATTCAGTTTTGAATTTAATTAGATTTTGAATATATTCCAAAAGATTTAATTATTTCAACCCATATAAAAATAATTAGAGCATGTAAAATCAAAATTGGTAAACTAAACACTATAAATTTCACAATCACTTAAAATAAAATAAATCACTCGCGCCCAAACTCACCTGTCCGTAGGCAATGACAGTGGCGTTGTAGCCATCAAAGGTGCCATCCACTAGCTCTCGGACACAAGTATCGTAGATGGTATTTTGCGGGGTCTGCTGGTCGAACACATGGTCTAATAAAATTTTGCAAATGAAATTTTTCAATTAACCAAAGTTTGCCCACCGAAATTGAACGACTTGTCTGGTTCGATGATAAGCGTTTCGCCCGGTGTCACTGCCATACAGATATTGGCATTTAATGCCAGCTCCAACGAATTCAGGGGTCGAATTCTATAAATTTTTGATGCTCTTTAATGAGAGGCTTTAATTGGTATGGAAAAAGACAATTATTAAATTTATTAAAATATATTTTTAAAAAAATTTTCCCCCGCAATTTTTCATCTTACCCAGGTATTTCCGTGGGTGCTAAGCACGGTGCAATATATATATTCGGATTTTTAAAATTCGAACAATAGATTCAAAAATTGATTTGATGAAAGGCCAAAAACTCTTATCCTTGGATCATTTATAAATAATAAACTGGATGTCAGACGAGTGGGTGGATTTAATATATAAAAAAATATGGGACGGGTAAACTTAATGATTTCGAAGAAATAATAAATTTGCTAAAAAAATAAAAAATAAAATAAAATTGATGTGTAGCAACAGACCGGAGTGCGACTTTGACCGAATTGGTTGAAGCGTTGTCGTGATTTACCAATCGCTTGCTGCTCATTTCCCTTTTGTCTGTTTTATTATAGTCAATATTAAATTCGAATAATTAGACAAGGATCTGCGAAAATATGAATTTTAGGTTCAAATTAAAGTATTTTCTTTTGAATAACTTTAAAAATATTCAATTGTTAAATTTAAAAAAAAATAAAATTTGCAAATCATTGATTGCCTAATTGTTAATTGTGGTGTCATTTTTTGCAATCTAGCAATCGGGCATTTTGGGACCATTTATTATGTAAAAAAATAGAGCAAGATGTGGTTAAAAAACCTAAGGCCATATGAATTAGTCCATTGAAAGAAATAAAGACATGACTATAAACAAAATCATTAAATTCACTTTTATCTCATGGAACATTTCGAATCATTTTTAGATTCACTGTACAATTTTTTGGAACTTTTTAATTTAGGTTTTAATGCCTTCAAGTTAATTTAAGTAATTATTTAAAAATTAAAATGAAAAATATATTGGACACCAAAACAAGAACCTAAAAAAATAATAAAGATCAAACATATTTTTTGCATATTTTTGCTTTTTAACTATTGTCCTATCCTAGCTATGTTTTAAAAGGAAGTCTCGGCACTAGTTCGAAAATCTTTTTTAGAACCAACAGAATGAACCTACCTATCTTACAGAACAAATAAAGGATTTCTTGAATTCTACTTTTTTAATAGATATGTTTGCAAATCACTGTATAAAATACTTGTTGTAAACCGGCGTAAACGTAAAGCGGTTTTTTTTTGAAAAAATGTCCCTCTAAAATAACAAAAAATAAATAAAAATAATTGTCCTTAACTCTCTAAGGAGTTATATCTCTAAAACACCAAAAAATAAATAAAATAAAANGGGGGGGGGGGCAATTGTTCGTGTGAACTTTATTTCAAAATGCGCTCATCCAAACAGTGAGTTTTTGGCTCCAATTTTTAGCGCCGCCCAATGCGGCATCTTCTTAATGCCCTGGCATTTTAATGATCAAAGATAAAAGTGCGAAGCAAAATATGCCACAATAATTTGGCGGAAAATATTGCCTTTCATGATGATTGATGACTTTTTGGATTAGGTCATAAAAAGAGGGGATTTTGTAGATGAAAAATTCAAATTTTATGGTGGAATCGCCTTGGGCTTGATAATAGTAATAGAGTGCTGAGCCGTTTCAGGGAAAAGCGCAAAAATAACTAAAAAATTAAACTTTTTGAATTTTATTAAGTTCCTTAAATTAAATATGTCAATTTTGGTTTTTTCGCTATTTCAAAAAATGATATAAATAGTACGGTAAATGCCCATTTGTTATTTTCCAATTTGGTGCTTGTGAAAAAAAAGCAAGAAAATTTTTGAAAATTTTTTGGATTACAAAAAATTTCATGATGATATGTAGAAAGAATCAAATATATTTTTCAAATTCGTAATTCTTGATGTTTTTTATTGATTTTTTGATTACAAATATGACTTTTAAAATGGTTAAAAATTTTGACAAAATAATTTTTAATTTTCGGAAAATTTTAATTTTTGGAAAAAATTAAAATTTTTGGAAAAATCCGGTAAAAAATTTTTTTCGGACCGAGCCGGGCCGGCCTAGATCAGACCCGTGCCCAGCCCTGTGGAGCTTGTCCAAACACTGTTGTTCGATTGCATGCAATAACCATATTCTAATTTTATAAATAATTTTACAAAAATCCGTCCGGACTATGAAAACTTGATTTTTCAACGTGCCCAAGTTGGTCAGGCGGATTTTTGTAAAAAATTTCCGCCAAAAATTCTGAAAAATGGCATGCTGCTACATTCTATCGCATAGTATTTTTATGCAAATTTAATGAAACTCCGAATTCTAAAACCCAAGTTGGAAAAATAAACTTGACGAAAAAATAAACCTTTTTACATAAAATTTGTGGCCCTACTAATGTCTTATTGCAAATCATTTTCTATTTTCCTTCAAAGTAATATTAATCTATAAGAAACACCTCCACAATAAGATTTTTATACAATACAAGAAATATTGTAAAATACAAACTACTATATAAAATAAATAGGTACGATAAAAATAATAGCACGTGATAAACGCTTTGAACCAGCGTTTTTTTTTGAAGCGAATTCCTTCTTGTAAAATAGTATAGAAAAAGTGGATAATTGGAAGGAAAGAGAAACAAACAACAATAATTTAACATGGAATGTTTACGCGTCATAAAATCGAGCAGCTAAAAAAAGAATTAGAATTATCAGGGTTATTTACGCTGATTATAATAATGCAGTTTGTAGCCCCTTTTTTGAACATTTTCCGTGTCCTCACACAGGGTTTAACCCTCATCCAAGGGATTTGAGATACTGGGTGGGGTGCACGGGTAGGCTCCGGGCTGGGGACAAGCCCTTCGCCTTATATACATATCATCAAAATGCGAAAAAGAATTTTTGATTTTTGAACAATTTTGAAAAATTTATTTTGGTCCTAAAATATTGGGTCCAAAAACTTTTCATTGTCTGGGTTATAACTCATCAGTTCGAACCGAACCTAGATAAATGATTTTGATGTGAAAAAATACAACTAATTATTAGCTATAAAATGAGCCTAAGCTCATCCGAATTGGCCCAGTCTAAATAAAGTTATGCCAAAATGATCACTCGTATCGGCCAATTAACAAAAAAAATGCTGGCACGGATGCTTAGTTTGGCCATAACTTTATTTAGACTGGACCAATTCGGTAAGCTTAGGCTCATTTTGTAGCTAATAATTAGCTCTATCTTTTCACACCAAATTCATTTCTCTAGGTTTAGTCTAACCCAAACTGTACTTTTAATTTCAATAAACACATTCAAACTATGGAGATCGTGCAATTCGGCCTTGCTCTGGCGGCGCAAAATACTTTATTTTTATTCATTTTATTAGACCATATCATAATGCTATAATTTATTAGATAGTATGTATAAAAATCATAACCCATATTATTTTACAATAATGAATTTTCAAGTAATGCATACTTTAGGTATAATACGGTCGAGACATCATGATTGGCATGGATATTACTTTTATCAAACGAATACCGTATTTCCTGCATTAGACCCCCGGGGGGATTTATTTTTCAACCCCCCTCCAGAGGGGGGGTCTATTACAGGGGGGACTAATTGCAGGGGGGACTTAATACAGGAAATACGGTACCCTATGTGATACAATCATACCTACATATGACTTGATGTAAAATGAAAGAACATTTAAAGTTTTTTCCAATAGTACCTTTTAGCTTGAGGTAAAATGTAATATGGGCCTTTTACCTTATATTTTTCGATATTTTTTTTGAAAAATAAATTAGCCTGATTTATGTTATGGTTAATATTTCACATAATTTATTCCATCAAATATTTATACTTATTAATTCATAACAGCAACAAATTTAAGAATGATTGTCGAGAAGATTTAAGCAACATTTTTTTATTCGATTGGATGAATAAAATTTCGTGCGTGGTTAATAATGGATAGTTTCCATGGTAAACTCTGAATACAAATTTTAAAACTAACTAGTATATTAACTTATAATCATAAGGACGAAAAATGGATTTATTTTAATTTGATATTACAAATTACAAAAAAAATGTATTTATAAAAATCAAATTATAAGGACTCTACTAGAGATCGGACCGGCGGTAATACCGATCGGTAATTTTCGGTAATTTTCGGTTTTCGGTAACGGTAATGTAACCGAAAATTACTGACCGAAAGATTTTTGATTTTTTCGGTATTATTCGGTAACGGTATTTTTCGGTAAATTTACCGATAATTACTGACCGAACAATTCTCAATTACCGAAAAAACCGCCGAACAAAAAATTTAAAGTTTTCTTAAGAAAATATTCCAATTTTTCAAGAAAATTTTTCCGGCGGCCCCTATCGGGGCCGCCGGTACCCCTAAATAAATGAAATTTCTTCAAAAAAAAATCCGCCAATTATTAATTATACTGTCAAAAAANTAACATGCTACTTAAAAATTAGAAAAGCCTTCCATTGTTATTTTACTTAAAAAAATTAATTTATATTGATGATTAAGTTATTGTTTGTTAATTTTTTTTTTACAAAAAATCGATTTTTAATCTTCTTAAAAAATAATCATTACCGCCGAAATACCGAAAAAATTTCTTCGGTATTTTTCGGTAACGGTATTTTTCGGTAATGTAACCGAAAATTACTGACCGAAAGATTTTGGATTTTTTCGGTATTTTTCGGTAACGGTATTTTTCGGTAAAATTACCGAAAACCGCCAACCGATGCCTTTGTCCGATCTCTAGACTCTACATATCTAGTACTGCTGCACCCGTGTACGATGAAAAAAATTCGGGTTATATTTATGTACAATTTGTTTATATGAATTTAAACATTCGATTTATTGGTGATAATCTGGCTCTTATATAGTTTACCTCACACAATTCAAAGTTCTTCAAATCTAAGACCAGAAATTTTAGAAAATGAGATCAATTTCCCAAAAGAACAAATGATAAAACCAGGGTTCCCAGATGTACTTTTTTTTAAAGATTTGTACTTTTTTGAGGGGTCCCGATCTTTGAAATTTTAAAAGTACTTTTTTAAAATGTACTTTTTTCTGGCCATCTGTACTTTTTTGTACTTTTTTTGCATTTTAGAAAATTTTAAGCAAAAAAATGACCAATTTTCTTAAGGAAAAGGGCCAATTTTTCAAAATTGTCTCCGGCGGCCCCTATCGGGACCGCCGGCACTCTACACAATGAATTTTCTTCAATAATATGTCTTAAAAATGACCAATTCTCTTAAGGAAAAGGGCAAATTTTTCAAAAATTTTCTCCGGCGGCCCCTGTCGGGACCGCCGGCACCCCTATACTATGGATTTTCTTCAATAAAATGTATTTAAAATGACCAATTTTCTTAAGGAAAAAGACTAAAAATTTCAATCGGGGTCGCCGGAGACTCCTTCCCCCGAGCCCTAGGGTGGTGGGGGATTTTTTCGCCCCGAAAAAATTTTCCTGCCTCTGATATGGTCAAAAGGTAGAGTCAAATTTGTTGGAAAATACGAAGAATTGTCTATAAAGGTTATTTATTTGATATGGAATGAAAAATTTAGCAATTTTAAGAAGTGTACTTTTTTTCGACCCCAAAATCTTTAATTTGACACCTGGGTACTTTTTTGGGTACTCGAGACCTGGGAACCCTGGATAAAACATTTGAAGGGAATAAATAACACCTTTAAAAAGTAATTTACATTTAATTTTAAATGATTTTTTGTCACACTTTTGAAAACTTTGAATTTGTGAGGGGTAAACTGTATAAGAGCCGATAATCTCAAAATTTCAAACTTTAGGTAAAATAATGCATTTCTTGAAAAATTTAGCAGATTTATTCTAAATTCATTTTTTAATAAATAAATGCATATTTAATTATTCATAATCGCTCTTTTTTCGAATATTCGTTGAAAATTAATATATATTTAATTTTGTGATTTCGCTGGGAAAAAAATAATATAAAATTTGTATTAGACACCAATTCTGATACAATTAATTATTGTATGCTACAAAGATGATCAACGCCATTAAATGTAAAGTGTAAAGAGATAAAAAAATTTGCACGCAATATTTGATATTTACGAAAAATTGGATAAAGTAATCTGACCATAATTTTTCAGTTTTTGAAAATTATATACAATCAATTATGGCACGTGGAAATTTGCGATTGGAAAATTGCGGACGAACCTTAAAACTTACAACAAAGATTTTAAAAATAATAAAATAGACTAAAATTTCAAAATGCTAATATAAGCAAAAAATTATGCCTGATTGTTAAAGCAACTGCTTTTTTGAATTTAAAATTATAAATGATTTTCTACATACTATTTTTTCATTTCCTTGTTTTATTTTAAAAAATAGGTTTCAGGTTTTCGTCCGCAAATTTGCGTCGGCAAATTTCTCACCGGGTCAACTATTGGTTAAATTTTTTGGGAAAAAATGTATAATTAGTTACGATTGAAATGACCAAATTATAATTTTAAATTTCATCCTTATTCAAATGGTTATATGCAACATCCATAATATGTCATAATATTACTTTTTGTTTTTAGAAAAATTAAAAAAAACATATAAATCAGTTTAATTTATATCGAAAAAACACATTAATTCCATTTTATTGGTATTTTGACAGCATTTTTTTGGAGTTTTTAAAAAATTATGGTCATTGTTCACGACATTTATATATGGAATCAAAATGTTTGTTTTATTCTTGGTAATCTACTGAATTTCGCCCTTATCTGGCTGATAGTCAAAAAATCGCCCAAAGAAATGCGTTTTTACAGCCGAATTTTATTACAAACCGCCATTGTGGACATATTTTTGGTGACAATCACACAACTTCTCCACTTTGTAAAAAATATAATTTATATTACTGTAATCTCTCTATTAATAAGACCACCTTTTTGGAACAAAAACCAAAATTTTTTTAGTAATGTAAAATTGCGTAATTTGCTTTTTAAAATAAAGTTATCATAAACAAATAATTATAACAAATCATGAATTTAAGGAAAACCCATAAGATATTTAAAAAAAAAGATTTTTTTGATATAAACTAGATAAATTATACTTATTAATTTTATTCCATAATATTTGTGCAGAGGATAATTTTTTCTATAAAATAGAATTTGTTTGTTTCTTTAACTTAAGAAATTTATACAACAATTTAGACATTTTTCACATATCATAACCATGCGCTTTGGTATACGAATGGACTGTTGACAAAGACACTCCCAAACACCATGGTCCAAGTCATTTTGGCTTCATTTTGGTACCAAATTTACCACATGTCCATATTTGGCCAAGCCGTTCAATTTTTCTACCGTTATTTGGTGCTCAACAGGTGAAATTCTATTTTAATAAGAATTAAAAATTATATCAAGCTTAATAATATCAGATATTATACTAGTGTAGGGTCATTTTTCAGCTCAAATAAATCAAATATAACCATAGATATGCCTTAGCAAAATCAATAATATATTAAATATTTCTAAATTTTATTCTCAAGTTAACCGGAAAAATTAAAATGCTTTTTCTTTTTACGTGAATTTCTAATCGTTCTGAATCCGCATAATTTATGCCTTTGCTGAATCACGCTCTCGCGCATTCACAATTTTAGTTTCAATAAATAAGTGATCTGTTTAATAACAATGATTTAAAATGATTATAGTTTCGAATTTTCATAATTAGTTCAAACAGACACGCTAAATACTTTAGGGATATCAAAATTTCATTGGCTCGTTATTTGTCCATGTTGCTGGTCATTCTGCTCCTCACTTTCGTCTGGTTTGCATTTATTGCCATTGGTGGCTATCCATCTGCTGATGATGACAAACGAGTTGTGGAGGATCAACAACTCGCTGAACTGATCTCTGGTTCATCTGATCACCGACGGGCAATGTTAACCATGAACATGGATACGGTATTTGGTGTGAAAAATCGTTATGAGTTGTGGCTTTGGTACAAATCACCCCCGGACAACTCACCCCCAACGACTTTGTTTTGGTCATAATCATAACTCAGCTCCGAAACAACTTTAACTTTTGATCTTGGTGTTCAAAAGATAGCCCTAAATGTCTGCTATAAGAACAACTATCCGATTTGGCTAAGTCCAAAAAAGTTATGGCCAGATTAAGCCAAAAACCGCGATTTTGGCCAAGATGTGGCCATAATTTTTTTTCTACTTGGCCAATTCGGATGATTCTTTTTATATATTTGTAGTAAACATATAGTTCTATCTTTTGACACCAAGATCAAAACTTAAAGTTGCTTCTGGCTGAGTTATGATTAAAACAAAGTCGTTGAGGGATTTTGCGTGGACCCGCTGAGTTGTTAGGGCTAGGGACTTTTGGTCAAAATTGACCAAAAATTTGGCAAGAACTTTTTAAAGCTTGCCAGGCCAAAATATTTGTAGAAAATTATGAAATTTTTTTTGGTATTTTTATTGTTTTTTTCAGTGTAAATTATTCTAACAGATAAGTTGGGGCACAAAGCTCTTTATTTTTAATTCAGACTCAACCTATTTTCAATGTCCTGAACTTTTTGTACATTATGTTCAATGGCATTAGTTATGCAATCATTGTCTTTTGTGCTGTCAAAATGATCAGATTTGTACGAACAAATACCATGAAATCAACACAGCTCGAGCTGGACAAACAATTAACACGAAGCATGATCTTGTTGGCAAGTTATGCAAGTGTAAAGTGAATGATGAGCTAAAGAAGGGCTAGTAAAATGAAGCAGATCTATTAGATCTGCAGAAAAATATATATGGGACCTTTTTCTCAANNNNTGTTCACGTATTAGATCTAATATAATGTTTGCAAATAATTTTATTAATTATAAAAATTTCTATTTTATTGTCGTCCTATTAAAAGCTCCAACTTTTGCAGGCAATTGTCCCGTTCTTGTCGACATGTTACAACATTTTGATATGCGCCAGTTGATAAATTGATGCCCGACAACACGCAATTTGCTCTTTTGGTTGTGTCTGTACAAATTTTGTCCGCCATCCCGAACATCTGGATCGCCGCGTTGAACCCGTTGATTGTGATCATAGCCATTAAACCATACCGAAGGACGACGATCGACTTTCTGGTCAGAGCAAGAGCTCGTGTAACCTCTCAAAGCCCTCAAAATAATGTTGTCGAGATCAATGCAAGAGTTGTATTATCGTAGTGTATTTGAGGCTGTTTGAATACATTGATCCTCAATTTAGCCCTTAATATTATACTAAATATATTTATGACCGGTCATTAGAGTTTGAAAATCCTTTTTTTGTCAGAATGTCTCGAAAGGATTATTTGCAACTGTATGACTTTTCACGATTAACTCTCATCATTTTTTAGGTCTGCTTTACAAGACTTTTTCTGTCGTCAGAATTGAATTTTGCTCTCTGTCCATATTCTCATATACTATTTTTTAATCTCAAACTGTATGCTACATTATTTCTCTATTTATTTTTTCAATTTCAATTTTTTTAATAACAAAAGAGAAAAAATCATTACAGTACCTTCTAACAACGAAATGGAAGCCAAATATATATTAAATAAATTTTTATTATAATTTTATTGGAAAATTGATTAATTTTTTGTGCTTCTCTGCTCAAAAATGCAACCCATCTATTTTTTGCTAAAAAAATATGGAAAAACGAGATTTATTGTAACTATAGCCATAACCTGAGATTTTACTAGGTTAAGAAACAGAGCTAACATTTTTTGAGAGCCTGGATCGGATCCAAAAGATTTTCCTTGTATGAGACGAAACCAAAATTTCCGATTTATTCAACACGTAATTTCGGCGTTCTGATATCAGGAAAAATATCTTCTGCATAATTATGTATCTCTTTCCTTTTTTGCACTTTTCGACGAGCATGGCAAATATAATTTGTTGGTTTGTGGTGAAGGAAGCTAAATGCCATAAGAAGGAAAGAGAGAGTGACAGCTGTTGATAGGAGTAGAAAAAGGGAGGAGAAAGAAATAAAGGAAACCAGAGATGATGGGAAGAGAGAAAGAAAAGGAGGAATGAAAAAGATTGAAGAGATGGAGAAGGGTTGGAAAAGAGAAGGATAAAGGACTAAAAGGAGGGGAAAAGAAAAAAGAGGATAGGAGGAGGGAGATGGAAGCGGAACGAGGAGACGAGAAAGAAAGAAAGGAACAAAAGGACGAATGAAAAAGAGCGAAAAGAGATGAAGAAAAACTGAAAGAAGAGTGATTAAATAATGAATCAGATAATCAGATGAGTTGTAGTGAAATCAGATAATCAGATGAGTTGTAGAGCAGAGAAGGAAGGATGAATGAATGAATGGAGAATAGGATGAAGAAGAGTGGGAAGCAGAGGGGGGGGTTAAGGAGAGAAAGGAAGGAAAGAAAGGAGGGAGGGAAAGAGGAGTAAAAAGAAGAGGAAAAGGGGAAGAAAGAAAAAGAAGAGGAAACGGGAGAAAGAAAAAGAGTGAGAAGAGAGGAAGAAGAATTGGAAGAAGAGGGGGATTGAGGCGTAAGAAGGGGAAAGAAAAAAGGCTAGGAAGAGAGAGATGGAAGCGGAACGAGGAGATGGCAAAGATGGGAAGGAGAAAGAAACGATGATGGTGGAGAAGAAAAGAATGAATGAAAAAAAGAGTGAGGAGAGATGAAGAAGAGTTTGAAGAAATGAGTGATTAAGAGAAGAAAAAGGAATAAAAAAGAGGAAAAGGGAAAAAGTGAGAAGGAAAGGAAGAGGAACAAGAATTGGAAGAACTATGGTGTGCAGAACAAGAATTAAAAAAACACATTAAAAGTGTCAGTTGTAGAGAGCAGAGAAGAAAAGGAGAAAAGAGTGGAAGCAAGAGAAGAGGGCGAGGAAGAGAGAGTGGGATTGAAGGAGAGAGAGAGAAAAGGGAGAGCAAACAAATAAGACAGGGCCGAGGACGAGGAGCACAGGGCGTGTCCTTGTCCTTGGCCGCCCATGTGCACCCAGCCCCTGTGCTTTGGCTGCCAAATGAAGGGCGGGCGTTAGCAAGCATGTTTGAAGAGAATACACAAGCTAGAGTGAGAGTGAGAGAGGGATGAGGCGACGAGAGCGGGAAATAGCGCTTTGGGCGAGGCGACGAGAGCGACAAACAGATGAAAACAGCACTTTGAGGGTGAGACGAAGAGAGCGACAGACAGAGAAAAACAGCACTTTGAGGGTGAGACGAAGAGAGCGACAGACAGAGGAAAACAGCACTTTGGATGAGGCGACGAGAGCGACAGACAGAGGAAAACAGCACTTTGGATGAGGCGACGAGAGCGATAGACAGAGGAAAACAGCGCTTCGGGTAAGGCGACGAGAGCGACAGACAGGCAGAGTAGAGAGCACCCCCTCCTCGGGGGCATCCCCTCCCTTCGCCCGGTCCGCCCGTATAAAAATGTGCGACCAGCCCCATTCGCCCGGTCTTCCCCTCTTCCCCACTCACTCACACCCTTTTCTCCCATCCGTCCTTCCACATTCATTGCTCAACTCCGTCCAATTTCCACAATCTTCTTTCTTTCCTCCTCTCATTCTTTATTCCTCTCTATTTTCCTTCTTTTCTTCCCCCTTTTTTCCTTTTGTCTTCTTTTTCTTTAATCCTTTTCTAATGGGTTATATTTATTCTTTTTATTACCTTACCACCACCCCTCCACCACCACCCTTTCTTTTCCCTCTCCCTTCCTTTTCCCCTTTTTTCTCCCTTCTCATCCCTTCTCTTTTCTCTTCTTTCTTTTTCTTACTTATTGTTAGTGCTGTGAGATTTCTAAAAAAGTAAGCCAATTCCTAAGAAAAAAGCATAAATTTTCAAAAATTCTCAGAAAATGAATGCCAAAAGTTCAAATTTATAGGAAAGGACTGAAATCCTCAAAATTTTCTCCGGCGTTCCGACAAAAAAAGCTCGATAAAAAAACTGGATAATTATAAATTATGATTATAAAGCATCAGCCAAAAATCGCAAATACCGGTAAAAATTAGTTAAAATATCATACAAAATTTTAAATTGGATATGAAAAGCCATCAAAAGTGTTCAAAAAAATTATAAATTCGTTTAAAAATATTGAAATGTCAAATATAGAAAATATTCGAATTACGGAACTGGTAAGGCTTGCTCCAGGCCGACGTGCCCGGAGCCACCTAGGACTGGCCCGGCCCAAGCCGGGCCGGCCCGTGCCCAGCCCTGCTTGTATTAGTTAGACCACACAGCTTGTCTAGGCCATTCGAGCCAGGCCTTTGCCAGGCAACAAGCAAACACAGATGTCCACCTCATCCATTTTCCATCTTCGGCCAGGCCAATCCACTCTTTCTTCCTTCCCCTTCCTCTTCCGCTTCATCCCTTCCTTCTCCTCTTTGCTGTGCCAACATTTGCGGCCCATTCGCTATTATATACTCGGTCCATGTGAAAGCTAGAAATAGAAAATTAGAGCGAAAATTGACTAAAAATAAGCCAAAACCTGCCCAAATTGCTATTTTATGGAAATGTTATGACCAAAATACTGTGAATATGGCAAAATTATTATTTTGGCCATAACTTTTTTTTTTCAAAATGGTCCAATTCGAGCGGACTTGGGCTCATTTGTAGCCAATTTTTTTTTGTCTATTTTTAAATACCTAAAATCATTTTCCAGGATTGGTTTGAACCAAGATATAGCGAGAGTCGCAAATGTCGTACAACCCGCCTCTTTTCCTCCTCCTTTTCTTTCCAATTCCCCTCCTTTCTCTCTTCCTCTCCTCCATCTCCATCTCCTCCTTTTTCCCGTCAATACTCAACACAAACACAGACCCACCCATCCATCCCTGCTCTGATGCTGTTGTCCCGTCCCGTCCCTCCCCCTCGTCGGCGGCGTCCCGCCCCATCCATTCCCCCATTTCTCTTCCAC
>LDKF01001897.1:22344-34406 GCA_001026735.1 Rotylenchulus reniformis
TCCAATTTTTCCGAAATACTGAAATACAGGAGTTTTTCGGGGATATTTCAAACTTTTTGGTTGAATTCCGAAAAATTAAATTACTAGAACATAGAGCATAAAATTCAACTTTACTTTTTACTCACTTTTGGCCTAGCATGCTTCAAAAAATGTTTTCGGTCGAAATTTTGCCATTTGGCACTTCTTTAACGTCCTATAGTAGTATCCTTTGCTTCACTTGTAACAACAACAAATCCGGGTTAGAAAAATCTTGCTAGTTAAATGAAACATCAACTCATATGCTTTCAATCTGTATCTGTTGAATTGGTCAGTTTCCTAGACCAATTCTCAGTTGTCTAGAATGGGAAAATTGACGAGTTTCATTATTTCATAAAATTTTAACCATTAGTCATATTTAAATCATAAATAAAATTAAATTTTCATTAATTTTTGAATAGATTCATAGAGATGTCGTAATGTTTGGCCAAATGGAAAATTTCAAAAATAGGGATGCTTTGTTCTATTTCAGTCATTGATTTTGTTTAAAGAATCCCATAATTTTTACAGAACAAAATGCTTGGAAAACTGGCTAATAAGTTTGGACGACAGACTTTGCAGGACAGAAATGCCTCGCCTTCTGCCGATGGAGAATTTTCGCCACCCAGCCCTGCGAGACGAAGTGTCAGACTGACAGAAAAGGCGGAGAGGGCAGCAGGAGCAAGCGGGCCAAGTGGGAGTGTGTCCACATCGCCACCAACCACGGTTTGTGGGCATACATATGTATGGCCAAGGCCAAGGGGGGGTCAGTCGGCGGGTGGGAGTACGCAAAATTCGAGGGAAGGGAAGGTAAATTCACAAAAATTTTCCGGTGCCTACCCCCTAAATGTGGTGAAATTTCGGAACAATTCTCCTAACAAAAAGGTCTAAGATTCCCCCCTATCTGGACCACTATCACCTCCAATATATCCGATATCTTGTCTTAAGCAAAAAATTGATCAATTTCTTAAGAAAAAGGTTCACAAAAAATTCCCCGGTAGCCCCTATCGGGGTCGCCAGCAACCCATAATGGAATTTTTAAAGAAATTCTTAGACGGAAAATGTACTACCCTACACTCAAGAACTACCCTCAAGAAACTTAGCACACAACGAAGGATAAAGGGCAGATAATAAATAGTTGAACATTACGTCCGTTTTAAGAGATCCCGGGCCCAGCAGATGATGGCCAACATCTCTCAGAAGGAAAGAAACAAGATTGCGACCATCGCAAAGGCAAGGACAAAGTCTACGGCACCATCGCTTTTCGATAGTGGGACTGAGTCAGAGGACGACGAGCTGGAGATGCTGGACTCGAGTGAGTAGTATTTGGAATTCAATACAATCATTTAAAAATTGCGAAAATTGACAAAAAAAATTATAGGCAACCTGTAAATTTCTAGGCTATGAACTATGGGATGCTTTCTCGCCTCGATATTCATTTTGAGTTATATTGGCTCCGGTTCTTTAGAATTTTCAACTACGGGCTCCGGCGTTCAAAATTTTTCGGCTCCTCCGCAAGCAAAAGTTCCGGCTCCGATCTTACAAGGGAGGTTCCCGAGGTGCCTCGCCCCGATTGCTTGGGGACCCATTCCAAATTGTAGAGCATCCGCGCTAACCACGGCATTATCATATTTATTTGGGCTACAAATGGCATTGAGTATTTATAGCAGATTTTCTATATGAGTTTTCGGCGTGCATTAGGCGCCGAAGAACGGTGCTGCGCCGAATACCACGCGTAAAGCACGCCGAAAACTCATATAGAAAATCTGCTATAAATACTCAATGCCATTTGTAGCCCAAATAAATATGATAATGCCGTGGTTAGCGCGGATGCTCTACAATTTGGAATGGGTCCCCAAGCAATCGGGGCGAGGCACCTCGGGAACCTCCCTTGTTAGAAATTTTGGCTCCAACGTCGGAATCGGGACCTTTCCGAACATTGCTCATCAGATTCCTCCTTTCTCTTTCAATTCTCTCTACTCCCCATAATTTTGTCTTATCTTAAAAATTAAAAATTGAAGAAAAATGCTCAATTTTTCTACATTATATCCAAAGAAAAAGATATCTGTTACCGATAAAGTCCCCAATAGCAGAGCTCTCTCTATATACCCCAAGGAATAGCAGGGATTCTCCATCAATACCGACGAAGGATACACCAGATGCTTTTGCTTATCTGTTTTTGGCCAGCCAGTTGTTCTCTCTCTCTACTTCTAATTCTAACCATTACATCAAAAAAGGAACAGAAGTGGAAACGTGAGAGAAAATATACTTTGGTAAAGTGCCACTAAATAAAGAGTAATTAGGACAACTCACATCGAGTAGAATACTAGTTCCAATAACCATACTGGATCTATACGGGATACAATTTCATTCATATCCAGCTGTTATATGGGTTTTAATTTCTGACCCTCATGGGGGATACAAACTGCATAGGAGGTAACCTTCAAAGTATAATTAAACAATTATTTATTTTTATCAGTAATTTAAAAAAAAATTGTTGTGNAATTTGTAGCCGTAGCCGCCCATAGCTGCGGCTAGCCGCGGCTTAGCCGTAGCCGTGCACATGCCTGGGTCTAACGGGTCTAAGAAAAAAAGTTTTCTTTTTGCACTTTTCGACCAAACGACATAGCACCGTTTTTTAACTCCTAATAATACCCCGATTCAACTTTTCCTTTGGCCATTTTTTATCTCTCTCTTCTTTTGATCGATCAGCCAAATGCGTTTTTTTTGTTGGCTCACATCCAAAAATCGTTCCCCACTCCACCTCCCTCCCCTTCCCCTCCCAACGGTCCTTCCCTGCCGCCCTTTCGCCATTTGGCACATTTCCAAAAGGATTGGGGGAAAAGTTTTCCACAGCAGAGTGAAGAAAGAGTGGAAGCAAATAATAGATAGGATGGTGGAGAAGATGAGAGGGAGGAAAAGCATGCAAAAAGCAGCAAATGAGGGGCAAGCGAGCGAAAGCAATAAACAAACAAACCAGCAGATCGCTCGCTCAATTTGATCGAAAACCAGATTTTTATTCTAGGCCTCTGGAGGCCTATGAAACATATGTTATAACCCATATAAAATTTAATCTTATTGCTTTTGATTAATACGCATTTAGAAAATGGTCTAAAATTTTCACGAGATCACGCCAAAAATACCTATTAGAATTCGTACATATAAATATAAAAATACAATTCCAATTAAAGTTCACTTTACATATTAGAATTAGGGTGCCACAGAAGCGGTAATTTTTTTAAATAAAAACCGGGATCAGATTTTTGACCGGAACCGGTCGGACCAACCATTTTTAAGCCCAGAAATAAAAAGCAACTTTTACATTTTTTTAACTTAATCATTTTATAAATTAAGAAAAAAATGGAAATTTCCCATTTTGCAGAACTTTTTTCAGATTTTTAAAATTCGAAATTGCAAAAAATGAGAAAATTTTCGATTTATTTTTTTTATTCGAGAAAAAATTGTGGTGGAGGAGAGGGAGCAAGATGTCTAGAGAGACATATAAAATATCGTAGAAAGAATATCAATTGGTAAATAATTGGAGGGGGCGGGAAATTTTTGCTTTTTAGGACGAAAAAAATCAGATTTGTTAAGGAAATTTCACCAATTTAGCTTGAAATTTGCTTGCAAATCTTGGCAAAAATCCCATTCTGTAGTTCCGGGTTTTCGAATATCGGAACCGAAACTTTGGTTCCGGGAGGCCCGGAAGTTCCGGAACGGTTCCGCTACCATGGTACCATAGTTGCAAATGAATTAACATAAGCAGCAGAACCGGAAATGCGGGACAATCCCCGAGGCTATAGACAGACAGACAAGCAGCAAATGCGCGGACCCCCTCCCCCTGTTCCAAGTGCTTTGGAGTGAATAGCAATGCGAATGCTAAACCTGGGTACGAAACATGGGAATGTTCCTTGGGATACAATTAAAAATTTAATTGATTAAAATTTTAAAAAGTTGCTCTCTTATGTTTGATTAGTTGGGTATGAATGGTAGACTCTATTCAGACATTAATAGGTAATACCGTAAAAACTATTAGTACCCGATGGGATCTGAGAAGCGGTCTATTAGAGGGTGGGCTCTTAATGCAGGGTTCCGATCTGTTCTGATTTATCAGAAATGTTCTGATTTGGGGGGTCCAAATCTGACAAAATGAAAATGTTCTGACTTGTCAGATTTGTTCTGATTTTCGATCTCTGTCCTTATTTTGTCCTGATTTTGGGGATTTGGAAAAATTTTATTTAAAAAATGACCAATTTTCTGAAGGAAGTCAGGTGTAAATTTTCAAAATTTTTCCCGGCGGCCCCTATCGTGACCGCCGACACTAGCCAGTAAATTTTTACAAAGAATATTTTAAAAATAAGAATTTTCCTAAGGAAAATAATACCATGAAATTTCTCCATAAAAGGCAAAAAAAATTGATCAGTTTTCATAGAAAATTGTCTAAAAGCGCGAAATTTTCTTCGGCGGCCCTGACGGGCCGCCGAAACACTCCCCCTTCGGAAAAATTTCTCCAGTTCACTCCCTCATCCCAAAATTCTGGATTCTCCCCTGCATCGTATATGAATTACTCAATTCATCTCCCAAAATGTTGGAATTGACTATGGGTGGTGAAAATGCGATATTTGAAATATGTAATATTACACGAATTAATCGGTTTACGATTGATTTTAAAGCATTTTACAAAATGTTCTGATTTTTGACCATAAAATATGATTTTTTGAGCTGGATGTTCTGATTTTGAAAATTTTTCAATCGGAACCCTGTCTTAATGGGAGGTGGGGATTTATTTTTCAACCTTATTGATGAGGTATTGGGGCCACTATTTTCGAAAATATGATGAGAATTTGATCATTTTTTTGAAAATTTGAAGTGAAAGATGAATTGTTTTTATTAGAAATGTTACTTTTGTTTTCAAGCACACATGATGTAAAATGTAAAAATCATGATTATTCGTTACATAGATATGGTGGTTTTTTTTAATTGGTTACCTTTGATGCAATCTTTTCATAGTAAACACTATTTTTTTGCAATTTTCTGAATTCGCTTGAAAAATTCGAACTGTTCGAATGCCTTTTGAAATTTTGGTCTATAATATGAGTTTAAAAAAGCCAGATAGACTTGTGCTTTCGTTCAGTTTTCGCGTGCCAATGAGGAAGTATGGTTCATGCGACAATGGCTTAAGTATTTAGCAGTGTTCCCGATGATCCCACTTTTCGGAGTTAATCAGATCTCCTCCTGATCCAGAGGGTTAGCTCATCAAAAAAGATCTAATCTGATCCGACTTCCGGGATCTGGATAAGATTAATTTGTATTTAATTAAAAAAGGAAAGAAAGAAGAGAGTGAAATTGAAATAGCGCTCTCTCACCTTTATAAAAACCATAATAAATACTAAAATTCACTAACCAGCAATAGATCGCGATGCAATCAAATTGTCAGGCTATTCATTTTAAAAGCCCATAAATCGAAGCACGAATGGAATACCTTCATAGAGCAAAACTGTTTTTTAAATTAATTCACGGATTAGGAGGATATGAAAGAATATTGTCATACTGTGTTTCCTGTATTAGATCACCCGGGAAATTTATTTTTCAACCCCACTTCAACAGAGGGGTGGTTCTATTACAGGGTGACTAATTATAATAAAGGAAATACGTTTTTAGAGCAGCAAGAATTATTTTTAATTATTTTTAACTTCGTTTACTACTCATACATAATTAGTCAAAAAATACATAAACCAAATTCCAGTTGGGATAGTTGCGGCTGCGAGTCCGGCATTGTGCTTCGCGACTCGGCAGAGCGGGATGACGCCTCGCGGAACTTGGACTTGCTAGAGGCGGCAGTTGGCGGCGGTGAATTAGTCATCGAGCCGACCAATGCCATAACGATACGAAGGACCTCATCAGCGGCGGATCAGCCCGCCGATGGAGGTACAGAGACTGCAGGGACGACACCGGTACAAACGTGAGTCTTGGTATTTATTTGATCTTGAGTCGGGAGTAATGTTAGGAATTTTCACAAAACCGTGACAAGACTCGAGACCGGCGGGACAAAAACCAAGGCAAAGTCTTGGCCAATACCTGGTCTTAGTTTTCGAAACAAAGTCCAGGTCTTGGTCTATTTGTTTTTGGTCTTGACATACATTCCCAGTCTGGGTCTTGATTTCTTCCCTGGTCTTCGTCTTTATTTGGTCTTGGTGTTAATTTTCATCCCTGGTCTTGGTCTTGATTGACCTTCATTCCCAGTCACAGTCTTGGTTTAATCTTGGTCTTGATTTAGACCGTGGTATTATTAGGATTTTTACAATTTTTTTTCATTAAAAATCATATAATGTTCAAATCTATCAACTATAATTCACAATAAAAATTAACTAACAAGGGAAGGGTAAAACATGTTAATCGCGGATCAATTCGAGACCTTTATAATATTGTAGAGCATCCACAACTTCCGTTGTAAATTTTAATATTAGCGGCCCTCGTCCACATGAAAAAAAAGTTATGAGTATAAGGGCGTGCGAGTGAAGGCGCTCGATATGGACGGCGCGGTATATTGGACCTTATATTCGGATGGATCATTTTCTACAATATATAGAGGATCATTTTTGGGTAATCCCGCGCGAATCGCGTATAATGAAATACTCATAACTTTTTTTCTTGTGGACGAGGGCCGCTAATATTAAAATTTATAACAGAAATTGTGGATGCTCTACAATATTATACAGGTCTCGAATTGATCCGCGATTAACATGTTTTACCCTTCCCTTGTAAGACCAAAAAAATTCGAAGCCAAGACTATTACCGAGACTAAAATTTTTCGAAGTCAAACACCAATACTCAAGACTGGGACTAAATTTTTTTTCAGAGACAAGACCGGGACAAAGACTACAGGACCAAAACCTGGTTTTGTTGGTCTTGGTCTTGTTTTTACTACCTTGTTTTTGGTCCCGGTCTTGGTCTGGTTCTTAACACTAGTCGGGAATTATGCTAATTAGTCCTCAACAGCGGAATTTGAAAAAAAACATTAATGAGAGTAAATTAGCAAAAAATAGCTTTCTGCCTAATTTGTTAATTTCATAAAAAATTCAATGCACTATTATTAATTTCATAAAAAAAGCAGTTGTAAATACTGAACTCATCAATCCAACCTATGTATTATTTTTAGCAAAGATGCATTTCCGGCGCACTTCCGCACTATGGCGGCGCTGCCCTTGCCCATTGATTTCTCGGCATTTCGCAACTCGGAATTGCTGAATGATGATGTGCCGACTCCAATAGGTTCTCAAAGTGCTGGTGGCACTTTGCTGATGGAAACAGATCTGCTGGCGAAGAGCCGAGCTGATCAACGACCACAGCAATTGCCGATGGGGGAGGACAACATCCACCAAAGCGGTGCCTTCAAGCGTGTTCCTCGCCGTAACCAACATCGAAACTCTACCGTGTCGCCGCCCACCTTGAACGCAGTTGGCCCGGGCGAGAAGCGGCGCTGGGGAGATCATATTCCAATCGGCGGCGGGGAAATGACAACAGAGTCCCAATCATCAGCGCCGATCGCAGCACGTACACGGGGCAGTCTGATGCTGAACATGACCAATGCTGCCGGAGGGATGGGAGGGGGTAAGCAAGGGGTCAGGTCTATAGATCCCAGGATCAAAGATCCCAGGACTGAAGACCCCAAAAGATAAGAATCGACCGAAGATCCCAAAGCCAAAAAGGAACTCAAGATCCCTCCCCAAAAAATTGTAATTTTTCCCGCGGGTAATTTTGCCGCTGACGGCATTTTGGCTATGTATATTTTATGGTGCAACATACCATTGGTTGGACCCTTAAAATTTGGTTGGACCCCTACTACGGAAAGTCATTTTTAGATGATTTTACGAATTTTTCTCGAAAAATAATGACAACAAACTGAATTATTACAAAATAATAGCTGGAACCAAAAAGATTAAAATTTCCTAGTCTGGGCTTTCGAAAAAACAACAACAAATATACCACCTAACTTTGGTTTTGGACTTTTCAAAAATTCAAAAACAAATTTGGGGATCTTGGTTCCATTTTTGGTTTTGGGTTCTTCGTTCCTGGGATCTTCGGTCCTTTAGCCTACTTATTCTCTCAACCTGATATCGTTGATCCATCCTCTGTTGGTTTAGGCACAGCAGAATTTCCTCGTCCCGTGCTTACCGCTGCCCGTCGCCGTGCTGTCGTTCGCGTGCTTTACTCGGCCGCCAACCAGCCACCTGCTGCTGGGCATCATGGATGCCGAGGCCAACAGCAGCTGGCATCGGGGTCCACCAAACGGGGCCGCCACTTTTCCAAGAATGATGGCAGCAGCAGAAACTCGCCCCCTCGCCCCTCTCTGAACTTTGACAAAATGCGAAAGGTATAAACCTGCAAAAACAAGAGAAAGTAAAAGTAGTAGAAGGTGAATTGACGAGGAGCTGAGGACATGGAAGATCCAATTGGAACCTATCCAAGAACCCAAAAAATAAAATAATCTACTATCATGTTTTTCTGCGAGTATAAACAGATCCAAGGAGGATTTTTGGGCTTATCTATGTATAATGTTCGATATACAAACACAAAACCTATGACCCGGTTTCAAACTAGAGACCGGACTAAGAGAAAATTTTCCAAGAATCTTGCTTCAACAACCCCGAACTTGAACCAAGATCTTGATTGAACCCTTCAAGAATTTTCAAAAATCAAGATTTTTCAACAATTTTGATTCAAGATCTTGCTTAAACGTTTAATCCGGTCTCGACAAGCCTAGCGGTAATACGAATAAACTGGTGTCATCCGAAATCGGATCCGAAATTGGTCAATCCGATACATTCCTGGAAGAACGAATGATCTCCAACATCTCACAATTTTTGACTTCGATTATTTTATACGACATTTGCGGCTCTCGCTATAACCCAGATATGAGTTTGATGTCAAATAATAAAAAAATAACAACAAAATGAATCTTAAGCCCATTCGAGTTGGATCACTTTGAAAAAGTTATGGCCAAAATACAATTATCGGCCAAATTCAGAATCTTTTGGCCATAACTTTTTTCACAGTGGTCCAATTCGAACAGTTTAAGGCTCTTTTAGTATCTAATTTTTTTGCTCTATTTTTTGACACTAAAATCATTTTTCTAGCTTTTATTGAATTGATGGGTTATAGCGAATGGGCCACAAATGTCGGCGCATCTTTCGATTAAGCTTTGGCGTCTTTTATTACTTTATTGGAATCACCCAACTATGTATAAATTTTCCAATTCCTAGCGGATGCTGAAGCCAACCGAGAACGGAGGCAGCGATCATGACGAGTCGGGATGATGCAGTCCCGGTTCATTCTCGGCAATCTTCCCACGCGCAGAAGATACCTACCTCGATCTGATGCTGCTCTAGCATCCCCAGTTTCCATGTTTTGATCCATTGTAGCAAGTTTTTTAGCATGGACCAATCCGACAATCCGGATTACTTATGGTTTCAATCTCTCACCTCCATTAATGCAAATCTCGAGCACATTTTCTCTTGCGTTCTCGGGTTCTCTTTGGTTCTCTCTACTCTCTCTCTACCGGCTTTGTTGTATTTTCTCTCATCAGTCAAAGTAAAATAATGTACCCCTGTCATTCTCTTTCCGTGCATATTCACACTAATAATCGGTATACCTATCAGTCTTATGTCTTATAATGAAGAGATTCAAATGAATTAAATTTGAGATACGCATTAAAAATATATGTAGATGTTGCCCCAAACAGGGCTGGGCACGGGCCTGTTCCACCTGCACAAAAAAAGGCCCCGGCCCGCCTAGCCCAAAAATGAGCATTTCTTCTACTTAATCTTAATAGAAGGGAAAATATTGAATCAGAATTTTCGGTTTTGGTTTCAAAAAATTATATCTCCGGCTCCGAGCTTCAAAATTTTCGGCTTCAGCTCCATAAGAAAAAAGCTCCGCCTCCGCCTTTATAAAAAATTCGGCTCCGGACTCCACTCCTTCAGAAATTTTGACTCCTTCTCCAGGTCTCCAATTCCGGAGCGGAGCTTTTCCCAATAATGCTAAATATATAGGTACTTCATATAAGAAGTAAATTGTTAGTTAGCATGTTTTTATCAACATAAAATATTAGTATTCGATATATGTCGTTGAACTGTCCAAAATTTACGGCAGTTTTCTAAAGCTTCTTTCATTCAACCAATCCATTGGTGATCGCGACCGTAGGATTGGAAGAAATCAACGATGTCTCCGGCATCACTCAATTGCATGTCCATATAGTCCCGTCGGGATCCATACTGATCCATAAAGTTAGTCCTTAAATTTAAAATAAATTATTTTATATGTTTTAAAAATATTATTTGAATAACAATTTGGTACCCTTTATCTTTCAGCACCAAAATGGGTCCCTTCCAATGGTTTGGTGGCATCTCTCCGTTGAGCATTTTTTGGACACATTTATTCGTCTGGGATTTTTTATCCTTGGCAAAATTGTCACGATACATGAAATGCAACATTTGCTTCAACGGACGATTTGCTTAAAAGGAAATATGAATTTAATAAATAAATATCTTAGCCACATGCTAGATGATTTGGCACCCGAAATGATGTTAATATTTATAAGGGATGTAGAATCCGATGCTGACTTCCAATATTTATTATTATTACGATTTTTAGTTTTTTTTGTATTTATTACGAGTTTATGGATAACTTGGATCATTTCAAATAAAAATCCAATCTGATTAAAGCAGATGCCAAATCTGTTAGCCGACTCGGATACAGCCTTAAAACTGCCCAAAGAAGGATCATTTTACATCATATTTTTAACTTTTTGGAAAATATTTTTCCTGCAGCTTGATATCACGTGAAACTCGTGTTAATAACTCAGAAAANCAAAGAAAAACCCAATTATTCAGTTGCCAATTAAAAAATAAAAATTTCCTTGAAATTTTACAATATAATCATATGAACAATTTTATAATTTATGGAATTTTTTATTTATAAATTTATGGAATTTATAAACCCATTTGAGCCAGGACTAGTATTTAAATTTCAAAAAAAAATTTCAAGCACCTTGAATTTTGTTAAAGCTTTAATTTTTACTTTTAATAATGTTCTTTTGGTTTTAGGCATTTAGTAGTTCTCTTCTATCCATCCCTCATTTTGAGCCTTTTCGCGCTGTGCCCATTTTGAGCCTTTTCGCGCTGTGACAGGGCACCAAACAATGATCTTTAAAAAATTTTTACCCAACAAGTGTGGACTTTTCTTTAATATTACTCAAAAAATGAATTAATATTTCAAAATGATTTAATGATTGAATTTGGCCATTTTAGATGATTAAATTAATGTCAGGGGTTAAATGAATTGGCCAACTTGTCAAATTCGGTTCCAATTTTAAACCCGTATAAAAATGGTGTTTAGAAATAATGAAACGACTACCTTTGACATTCAAGTTCTTGTAACTGTGGCCTTTGATCGAATTGCCAAAAATGGCTGTGGCGTCGGCACTCCAATACCATCCCACTTCTTCATCCTCTACTCTTTCGATTGGGATCTCCATGAACGAAGGCTTTGGATCGTTTTCTGACAGAAGTACAGCGAGAACAGACCTTTTCCCTCCTTCTTAAACAAAATTTAAAATTAATTTTATATTTTAAAATGAATGAACATCAATTTTTGGAAAGGATATTTTTTAAATGTCAATGATTAGAAAATGTTCCGAAGTATGCAATATTCATAGGAAAATTTAAAATTAATATTCATTTTATACTTTTTCATATGCCTTAGTGAGAAAACAACCATTTTTAGTTTTCTTCGGAATAGTCAATGAGCAAAAGTGTTTGTGCGATGGCCAATCCGCTTGTTGACACTTTTTAGAGCAATAGAAGACCTGTGAAATAGGAACATGTAAGTTATACAAATAAAATTTTAATGACTAATAAGGTTACATCTAGCTGAAAAAAATTTTTAATAACAAATTCAAATGCCCTACAACCTCTTGGCCACCACTCTTATGGCATTTTGCACAACGTTGGCTCGCTGTTTGTCCACAATACGCACAATTGGTAGCG
>LDKF01001898.1:15392-34666 GCA_001026735.1 Rotylenchulus reniformis
GGGCAAATCATTAGCATGCGGATAATTGGGCAAATGGGGAGGGGGGGGGGGTCGGGGCTGGATTATTAGAGACGCTAGCAGTTTGGTTAGTTGTCTATGATTTGTTTGTTTGTTTGATAAAATTAAAGTTTAACTCCCGTTTTACGTCAAATATTTAAGAGGGGTTTTCAGGGGCATAAAATCCTAAGCTGCTGGCGTCAGAATTGAACTAATTCCAAATTTATGAATTTTACATCAATCTTTTTTTATAATTTATGATATCAATTGTTCGTTTACTATAAGAAATTCTTACGTGCCGTAAAACTCATGTCATATGACGTGATACGTCGACCCTGATGCCAAATTCGGATTCTACACCTTTTGAGACATGTAGGACATAAAAAGTTCGGCACCCGGCGGGGCTTGAACCCGCGACCCTCCCTTACCGAGGGATGCTCTAACCCACTGAGCTACGGATGCACTTTTCATTGGTCCTTCCCGTTCCTTTATCCCACTTCCTACTTCACCCGCTTCCTACAGGCATCACAAACGGCTAGAACCTCGGCTTCATCGTCTTTAAGAAAGTTTTTTTTTCGGTGCTGAGCCGTTAAAAAAACACATGCTGTAGTCTGGCCGAAAACTTTTTTGTTAGACTTTTTAGACAATAAGTATAAAAGGCAAAAATATTCAGAATTTTATGCTGATTCGAATGGTATAAATAATTTTCCGAAATTCTAACAAAAAGTTCGAAATTTTCTCGAAATACTGAAAAATACGGGTTTTAGGGGATATTTCGAAATTTTTGGCCGAATTTCGAAAACAAAATATACCATTCGAATCAGCGTAAAATTCTGCACAACTTTGCCTTTTATACTTTTGGTCTAACAAGTCTAACAAAAAAGTTTTCGGCCAGACTACAGCATGTGGCGGTTTTTTTAACGCCCCATGTGGCGGTTTTTAGCGGTAACGACCTAGCACCTTTTTTCGACCAAAAAATGTGGGAAGTTTGATTAATTTACCCTAACAATTAACATGAGCACAAATTCGTCCTCCATTGCTTCAATTGATCTCGTAAGATTTATAAAATAATATTTAATTTATCCAAAAATTTATCCATTTCCCCTCCAAGTTCTACCAAAAGTACCATGGCACCGGCTTCTCCTTCACCCTGATCTGGTTCCACACGCCCCTGATCATGATCAGCACAACCGGGGTGTTTTTGAATGGATGTTTACTGTACATGATGTGGAAGTGCAGGTGACCGCTATATACCTATATCAAAATTTTCTAGATTTTTACGAGTGTTTGATTTAAATCTATGAAAAGTAGAATGTATACAATAAATGTTAAAAAAAAATAAGAACATAAAATTTATTTTTATATTTATGCCAAAAATTCTATGCCAGATCATGTTAATAATAAGTGAGTGTTCTCTTATGTAAATAAAATATTTTAATTTTTTGTATTTGACAAGTTTTCAGGGGTATCCTGTTAAAAGTTATATAATTTGGAAAAATCTTAGACTACTTGATGATATATCAAATTCGCAGACAATTTATAAATGACATAGTTTTTATATCTTTTTATGGATTACGAAAAACTATTTTTTGACGTTATTGATCTCACCTGAAACAGTCAGTTTGAAGAAAGCTCGATTCAACATCAAAATATAATTTTACGCCCCCTTGAAAATCCCGAAATGTAATAAATCTTTTTTGGAAAATAATTTTTAACCCAAACTGACTGTATTAATTTACTGCTTAAATTTTCTTTTACCGTAAATGCTCTAACATAAGACCGGGGTCTTATATTTTTCAAAACCCCTCAGAGGGAGGTCTTATAATGGAGCAGGGTCTTCTATTAGAGCAAGGTCTTATAATTTTCAAACCCTCTCACGGGGATTGGATCCATCTAATCGTTTCCTTTGATAAAATTTGGACGAATTTTCCCTGAAGGAAAAATTAATTTTCTCATAAAAAATATCCTATAAAAATCTAATGACTGAAAAAAGATCCTAGAATTGATTTTCCTGATCGATCTATCTCCGTACATTCTATCTATCGATCTTGAAGCGCTGACAAGTATTCTTCATCGAATTTTTTCGTCTGTATTCGATGACTTTAATCTTCTTTTTTAATAAAAAAAAATTTCAATATTTTTTTGAATATTTAAAAATTTCAAAAGAAATNTGCCATATTTCGGCGCTAATTCGAAGGAGGTCTTTTTTGGGACTCAACCTATTTTTGAGTCCCTGATTGAGTCCCAGCGCTCAGTCATTTATTCATATTAGAAATGGAAATTTTTATTTAAAGTTGTAAATTTCATGAAACAATTTAACAAATGCATCAAACAAATACAAACAAATACTCTCCTCTAGCCCTGGCATTTTTGTCTAAAAATTGCTTCCATCATGTAAGAATCAGATAAGGTTGTGCTTGTTCCATGAATTCTATTAGTCGTTTGTTTTAATTCAATTGAGCTCATAAGCCTTTTTTTGCGTTAACTTTAAATTGCACTTTTCAGTATAATTTTTTTTTGAAAAACCTCCTCCGATATCTTTTTTTGACGCTGACAAGATTGTGAGGTCAGAATTTTTCATTTTTCTTCAGAATTTTAGAAGAAAATTTTTTGACGTCATCGTCTAAAAAGTGACGTCGGATGACGCTTTAGATAAAAATGGAAGTCAGATTTGGATTCAGCGTCAAGAATTACCACAGGGAATAAATAAATTTGAGTCCCGGGACTCAAAAATAGGTTGAGTCCCAAAAAAGACCTCCTTCGAATTAGCGCCCATATTTCTATTCTTATTTTAATTAATGTCTCTAATTTCAGCCTTCAATAATCAGTAGGGACCGGATTTATATGGACTAAAAATCGCAAAATATGGCCATATAATATGGACTAAAAAATGCCAAAATATGGGCTAAAAATGGCAAAAAGTGCCAAAATATGGACTAAAAAAGTGAAAAAAATGCGCTCTAAATTGGCAAAATATCGGTAAAAATGCAAAAAATTTTCTTCAGTAATTCATTTCAAATTTTTAACCAATTTTATGAAGAGGAAATTGATCAGAAAATTATTCTTTTCGTTTTTAAAAATGAATAGGTTTTTGTTGAAAATTTTATCAAAAAATATTATGAAGAAAAAATAATCAAAAGCAAAAAAAATTATGTGTGTTGAATTTTTTTTTCGAAAAAATATCTTAGGTAATAAAAAAAATTTTGAAAAATTTTCCAAAAAAAAATCAAAAATTTCCTGATTTTATTGCATTTTTACCTTAAAATTTTTCAAAAAATGGCAAAATATGGACTAAAAACGTCAAATATGGAAATATGGGCTAAACCCCCAAAATATGGATTTATATGTACTAAAAAGTTGCTTCAAATCGAAAAATTTTAACATAAAAACGCTTGTTTTTTGGTCCTCTCTTCAAAACATATGCGCAAAAAAAACATGTTACAACATATAAATCCGGTCCCTAGTAATAACCAAGAAGATCCACAATGTTGGATCCTAAGATAAAAAAAATTGTCTGTTAATCTTTTAAAAATAAATTTTGTTAATTTCAGAGTTCAGACATAGACGAAGCACATAGCATTTTTTATTTAATTTTTTGAACCTATCCAGTATACAAATAAATAATAATGTAAAAATAATTCTAATAAAATTATAAATCACAAAATAAATGGTAATATTTGTGAAGAAAAAGATGAATAAGAATAAAACTCACATCCTACACCGTTAAATAGTAAAATCATCAAGATTAAATATTTTTTAAAAATTACTGATGTATTTTGCATCGAACTATATAAGCATTTTTGTTTATAGTTCGATGTTAAGATGGGAAATTCAGAAAATATTGGTATCATTCGGGCCAAAAATGTAAAAATTGGATTTTTCAAAATTGGCATTTCACTAAAATAAAAAAAATTTTTATCAAAATAATACTTTAGAGATCTTGGATGGTTTTAAAATGCCAAAACGACAAATAAATAAATATTTTTATAATTATATAACAATTATAAAGATATTTATTTAAAAATTATAAAAATATTTTTATATATAAAAATATTTAAAAAGTTTTTAAATTATCTTCATATAAATTTACTGAAATTAAAATATAAAAACATCAAAATCCAATAAAAACTTTTTTCCGGTTGTATTAGTTTTGAAAAAAATGAAAATGATTGAATTGTAAATAATATGCATTATATAGGCACCTAAATTTCACAAATCAGCGGAAACGGCGCATTTATTTAATGATAACGACGGAAATCAGCTTGGCCTATGCACTGATCAAATGCACCTTTTTCTACATTGGGCTGTATGGCGAACTTGCAGGAAGGTGAATGATAATTAAAATGAATTTATTTTTAAATTCAATTTTATAAATAAAAATAAAAAAAATAGGATCAAACTGAATTGTTATAAAAAATTTTTTTCAAGAAATTTCAAATAGCTGGAAAGTCGAGGTTTTTAGAACATTTAATGTTACAGTAAATTTCGGTACATATACATAGAAACAATGGGTTTTAACTTATAATTAGGGAACGGATTTTTATGCAAATTCGTATTTTTTGCAGCTTCAGAACAGCCTGAAAATCACGTAAAACACATTTTTAACATGATTTGAACCTTCTAGAATGGTTTTCTAACTGCATATTTTTGCATATTTTCCACTTTTTGTGCATATTTTGGGCATATTCCGCATATTTTGGTATTTTTGAGCATATTTTCTAATTTTTGAGCCAATTTTTGAAAAATAAACCTTAGAATGGCGAAAATATTGGTTCTAAGAAAATTGATAAAAGTTCCAATTGGAAAAAAAATTTCTTTGGAGGGAGGGGTTGGAAGTGAAGAAAATGGAATTATTTGGAACGTTATTTTCTGTCTTGAAAATGCGTTAAATCGTGCTGCGTCGTTCAAAACAGGCGTTTAGCCACACGTCTCAAAACGCGCGTATAGCCACACGGCTCAAAAAAAAACTCAAAGTTTAGAAAATATATGAACAATTTGTAATTAAGATGCAAAAGATTTTCCTATCTAACTTTTTTTCTTTAAAAAATTAATAGAATTAAAGTTAATTTAAAATGAAAATATTTTTTATGGATTATAAGTAAAAAGAAAAATAGTAAGCGGGGCTCAATAGTAGGGTACTCCTCAATCTTCTAACAAAATTAGCTGTTTTCGGTCCTTTCTACCAATTAAATAAAAAAAATACTCAAAAGCATTTAAATAAGCTCAGAATAAAAAATTAAGAATAAATAAATAAACCGAAATAATTTAAATGTTAATAAATTAAATATAAATCTTTAAATTTCATAATAAATATAAAAGTATAATAAAAAGCTCTAAGAATCCACCAGATGCCAGTCAGACCGATCTATTTTAAAATATTATCATTGAACGGAAGATACCAAAATGGAAATAAATTTGAAATAAAATTTTTATAATAATATTTTTGACATCAAAAAAGAAATTATTAAATGAGCCGTGTGGCTAAACGCCCGTTTTGAGCCATGTGGCCTAACGACCTAGCACCATATATGCAAAAAACCACTTTAAATAGTAAAGAATTGCTTTTTATGCAAAATTTTTGCATTTTTAGGTCATATTTTACAAAAAATTTGCGCATATTTTGTGCGTATTTTGAAAATTTTGAGCATATTTTGCGCATATTTTGGCGTTTTCCGTGCATATTTTATGAAATTTTTGCGCATAAAAGTCCGTTTCCCTACTTATAATTTAAACACTGAAGAAATACGGTACGTATTTTAGCAAGTGTCAGCGAAATAAAACAATAATACCTACTATCTATAAATACGTAACGCACTATGGGAAATTTCGTGCCAATGTTAAGTATTATACTCGAGGATGATCCATATATACTTAATATAGCCACATATTAAAAACACGTAAACTACGATGCGTATTTTAGCATGCATATCAAAAAACCAGTAGTACGTATCTAAGTATAAAAACGCACCGTACTTCGGTACGTTTTAAGCTCCAGTTTACACCCTATAAGTATATGGGCTACATGGCTAATAAAAAGTTGGACCATCCATTTTTTGAAGAAGATAAGGGACAGAGAAATAGCGGGAAAAGTTTTTAGCGCACCTTATAATATTAAACAATAAGAAATCAAAAATAAATAAAAATAATAATTCAGGGAGGTGACATGCCTTGGGGACTTTTATGCCAGCTGGTGGAAGCCGATAAGCAGCAAAATAAATTTGGTCCTTCAAGTTGTCACTGTCATATTCTATTCTGGGATTTGGGCCATCATGGTCAAGGGGGCCATCACCAAAGTTCAAGGTAATTATCCATCAAAATATATAATTTTATTTCAATAATCTTGCAAAAAATAAAATTGATTTTATAATATCTATAGAGCTAATGCAATATCATATTTTTAACGAATTACGGATTTTAGAAATTTTAATTGACTTTTTAGTATTTTTAGTATTTTCCCCATAAATCCATCAAACTCTGGGAGTTAAAAAAATATAAAAAAAGGTTTTTATTAATACATTTGGGTGTGTAAATTCCCTGTCGCGACATTTGCTCCCCCGACATTTGCGTCCATGATTGCAACAATCTATAGAAATGAATTTTAGTCTCAAAAAATAGCGCAAAAAATTACCTATAAAATGAGTCTAAGCCCATTCGAATTGGTCCTTCCTAAGAAAAGTTATGGCCAAACTACTGTAAAATTGACCATAATCTAATTATTTTGGCCATAATCGTACGGACGTAGGCTTGTTTCATAGCTAATTTTTTGCTCTATTTTTGACATAAAACTCATTTCTCTAGCTTGTGTTTGAACCGAATTATAATACTTATGGCGCAAATGTTGGAATCGCAAATGGTATTCAAGAGATCAGGACTGCAAAAAAAATATAAACCTTTTTTCGCGGACCTAAAATGGAAAAATGTCTTGAAAAAATAAAATATGTTTTATAAGAATGGAGATGTACCATTTTTAAAGGGATTACGGTATATTTTTTTGGGATTACGGTATATTTTTTAAAGGGATTACGGTATATAAATTTCAGTGACCAATTCCTACAATATGCACCTGCTGAAGGCGCTGAGCGTGATCATGGCCATCATCATTTTTGGATACATGCAATACGTTATTGTCCCAGCATTTTTGCCCATTATGAAGCTGAATCCGGAAGATTTGGACACCATCGTGGAGATGCTCCTCAATTTGGCGGTGTTCGCCTCGATGACCAATGGCCCGGTGTTGTACATGTTCAGGTTCGGAAGAATTTCTCAACAATATATTTATGTTTTGAGCATGTCAATGATTAGATGTAAAATTATTTGATGTAATTTTTATGGAAAAATATGATTTTTTCAGTGAAATAATTTGCATCTACTCCTCCTTATCAATGTTTTTAATTCATGAAAAGATTTGGGGCCAAGAAATATTTACGGGAAAACAATCTGAATTTTTGTTCCTAAATTAACTTTCAGTATGACAAATAATTTTTTGGGCAAAATTTTCAGTCAAAAAGCGAATAAAATCTTTTATCCTAACACTTATTTAATATTCTATTAAAAATAAATTTTATTATTTAGTATTTGCTATTAATTTTGTCATCTTTAATTTATAAATATAATTTTATTTATTTTTTAGCAGTGATTATCGTCGAAATTTCCAAAAGGTTTTTCCACGAATTTTTGGAGATGGCCGAACAACAGAAAACAGTTCTACTAGACCAGCAGCAGGCCAACAACAACAAGCATGGCAATAGAAGCAATAGATTTGATTTTATGTTTTTTACATTTATTTTGGTTATATTATTTGCTGTTTAATCAGTTGCCAAAAATTATCAACATGATCCCGCAAAAAGTATCATAAATTAATGCTAAAAACAAATAAAAATAAGAAATCTATTTTGCTTAGCAAGCACAAATTAAATTTTTAATGGAAAAGGACAAAAAAAATCAATTGTAAGGAATGCTTTTGGTCTCTTAAGATAAATAAGTGGTTACCCGACATTTGCGCCCCCGACATTTGCGACCCAACCGATATAACTTGGCTCAAATGCAACCTAGAGAAATAATTTTGTTGTTAAAAAATAGAGCTAAAAATTAGCTACAAAATAAACCTAAGCTCATTTGAATTGGTCCATTATGAAAAAAGTTATGGCCAAAATAGACGGTTTTGGCCAAATTCAGAGTATTTTGGCCATAACTTTTTTTCACAGTGTACCAATTCGAACGTGCTTAGGCTCATTTTGTAGCTATTTTAATTATCTATCTTTTGACTCCAAATTCGTTTCTTTTGGTTTCGTTTGAGCCGAGTTATATCGGTTGGGGCGCAAATGTCGCGACACGAATTAAGTTGGTCGTAAGATGTAAAACTCGCCAAAAAAAAATTTGTTTGAAGAAAAAATAGCCGGGCTAATAAATTAGATATTTTTAAAATATTTCCCTCTATTTTTTCTTTTTTCCATAATGATAATGATCTTTTTTCGTGGTATTCAAATAAAGCATTAACATTTTGAATGTTTTTTGGGAAATTATTAAACACATTTATTTCCATGAATAATGATTTTTCTGTAAGAAAAAAATCGCAAAATGGAGCAATCAAAAATAAAAATTTTTTGAAGCTTATGGGCCAATATTATAGGTAAAATAAGCAAAAAAATCATTCTAAAGATTTTGAAAAATTTGAACTTACGTAAAAAGTTTAATTGTACCAAATATTTAAAAATATAAATTTCAGGAATTAAAAAAATTATAAAGAATCAATATTAATTCTTTGTATATATTTTTGGTCTTATTTACGGTTTTTAATATCTTATTAGAACTAATCTATTTCAATTACACGTGTATATTCATTTCAATTTTCATGAACAATTTGATTTTTAGTCTTTATATAATTTTTATTTTACTGTTATCTCTGTTATAAATATTTTTATAAATTTTATTTACTAAAGAAAACCTATCATTCAATTTCTAACAAAAAAATATTTTGTATCTATTTTGTCTATTCATTATTTTATATAAAATTAAATTTTTAATAAAAAAATATTTATTTTGATGCTTTAAATATTTCCCGTTAAAAATAATATTTGATCTATAATAATTTTAGACATTTTATAAAAATATTTTAAGAATTTATATTAAATTATTCGTCTGAAAAATAATGGTGATGTATTAATCGCGAAAATACTGATGCAATTTTGCAGTGATCAACAATGATAAATGTGATGTAAAGAGGGAGAGGTCCCCCCCCCCTATAAAAGTGATAAATTTTCCCAACCAAATAAAGAACAAAAACACCCAAAACACACGAGGGAAACCCCGATAAAAAATCGGATCATAGGCAAAAAATAATTCATTTTAAAAAACATTTCAAAAAACTTGAACATTTTAATAATAAAATATTTATTTTAATACCTTAATTTTTGCTTTTGACGATTTTTAATTGGTTGTAAAAATGATTTTTGAAATTAAAATTTATATATTTAAATTACATTTTTTAGAAACAAAAAAATTATTGGTTTAAAAATAATTTATTTCCAAATTTTGAAATTTTATTTTGAATATTTTAGATGCAGCAAAAAATTATTTTGAGGAATTGTTTTATCAGAACATTTCTGCCTTCCTTATCAGCAGACGGAATCCCTTTCTCAACCAATGCTCCTCATAACAATAAAAGCACTTTTCTGGTAAGAATAATCGAAAAATGAAAAAAAAATTGCATGATAAAATGAACCGAAATCAATCGCATAAAAGATCAATAAAATGTTAGCATTTTAATAATTGAAAAAATAATTTTTGTTCAACAACCTTGAGAAGAATACCTTTGTGAAAATATCTTTATTAATATTTTCCGTTGTTTGAATGATTTTTTTTCAATAGGAAAACGAATTTATAAGAAAATGCAAATAAAGATAATAAAAAATCGTTTCACCAAATTGTCTTCCATTAAAGCAAAGAAAAATAAATTATTTTCTCCATTTTTCAGTTCTCAAAAAGGGAGCATTGGGGGCTATGAGTGATATTACCCTATATTCTTTTTTAGATTTTTTATTATTTTAATGTACATTTTTAATTGTTATTTTTTCTTGAGGCTCAAAAAGTTGAAAATTTACCATTTATAAAAATAATTTTATTAAAATATATAAAATTTTCTCATTTTCAGCACTCCGAGTTGCGCATCGTCCGGGCCCAGGGCCCCCAATTGCGACCCAAACCCTTCGGCCATGGCGAGTCCGATGTGCTTCAGCTGATGTTTGATCACCATTTTGCGGATCACATGATGGAGGTGGACTGGTCCGAAGGTGCCGGATGGGGCCAACCGTTGATCTGCCCGCTGCATGCCATTCAGTTGCATCCAGGGGCAAAAGTATGAGAAAATATAAAAATAAAATATTTAAAAAATAAATTTAAAAAAAAAATTTAAAATAGATTCAAAAATGTTTTTTTAATAAAAATTATTAGTCGACTTTAAAATTATATAAAATCATAAAAAATACCCAAATAATTTCCCATATGCGCTATATCCAAAGTTATTTTTAATTTTTAGGAAGCTTTTCATGTCAAATTTTTGCACGAATTTTGCAATTTTAAAAATAAAAAGTCAAATATTTATTTTTAATTAATTTTAATGGATTGGCTTAAAGTTTTACTGAAAAAAGATATTCCGTCACAAAATTTTTTTTTGAAAAAATATATTTCTCTTGTGATAACTATGCGATTATATTGAAAAAAATAAATTAAGAATCAGTTGATTAATTATAAAAAATAAAAAGTTTTTCAAGATTTTAAAATCAATTGGCTAATTTTCTTTAGGCTCTGCATTATGCCATCGAGCTGTTCGAGGGGATGAAAGCTTACCGTGGAATTGACAATCAGATCCGACTGTTCCGGCCCGAGATGAACATGGCACGGATGCGGAGGACCGCTGTTCGGCTGATGTTGCCGGTGCCTAATATTCAATTTGAATAAAAAAATTTACATTAAACTTAGGAAATTATCACAAAAATTCCATTTTAGCCCAATAATCCCGGGAAACTATTTTAAACCTAGTTAGATCATAAATTCAAAAGATGCAGGAAATTATGCTCAACTTTTTGATATTAAGACTTTCTATCAAATGCGAAATTTAATGGAATTATCAAACTTGCTTTTCCAAGGTTAGGGTCAAAAAAAAGTGTGGGTAAACAAGAAAATATATTTTTTTCATAAATCAAAATTTGCGTAAAGTTAAACCTTGGATGTTGGTTGATCTTCATGTCATAAATTAATAATCATCCTTCTGGATCAGAAAAAGCTATAGTTACTTCTCTTTAAATTATTAAACGAAATTATAGAAAAAAAAACTTAATATAATCGTTTCAAAAAAAATTAATAAAATTTATTTTACCCATCGTAGGATTTCGACTCTGAAGAGCTGTTGAAGATCACGGAGGAGCTGGTCAGGCTGGACCGAGACTGGGTGCCTGGATCGCCCAACTCCTCCCTGTATATCCGGCCCACAATGATCGGCACGGACGCGAACCTGGTGGAGGGCTGGGCCACCGGGTGCAAGCTGTACATGGTGACCAGCCCCAGCGGGGCCATGTTCGGCCAGGTCCTGAGAAACTCTAAGATTTATATCAAAAATGAGCAAAATAAAATCATAAGATAATCAAGAAAATTTTGAAAATAATAAGAGATAGAGAATTAAATAATTCGAGACCAAGAAAAAAGAAAAAAGGGTTTGAACTTCTTATCAAATGAAAAAAAGGAATCTCGACATTTAGGGCCAAAATGTTGTATGAATATTGTGTTGATTTGTTCCAACGGAAACATTGTAAAAATTTAAATCTTTAAAAATTTAAGATTGAGAGCTTGAATGCTAAATATATTATAATTTATTTTTCCAATTCCAAATATTTAAATAAATATACCATAAAATGCATAAAAAAGAAATAACAAAATCTTTCTTTTCAACTTAAAACGCCAAAAATTGAATTTTAATAATTTTCTATTTTCCACCTTTATTATTCGCAATATTGCAAAAATAAACTTCTTATTAACTATTTCAATTTATTTAATGTTCAGTTTGGTGGCAAGCCAATTTCGCTTTTGGCCGACCCGAGTTTGGCACGTACATCGCCTGGCGGCGTGGGACAATTTAAAATGGGATGGTGAGATTGTCAGATAATAGTTTATATGAAAATAAAATAATAAAAATATTAGAATTAAATATTCAGAAAAATATTCTTTACAAATGAATGCCAAAATGGAGAATATTAGTTGCATTTATTAATTGAATATTTTGTATTTTTGGAATATAATAGAATTGGTGATCAAAAAAATTCGAACATACAAGGGAACCAAAAAATCAAAAATCTTGATTTCCGAACTAAACACCGAACTTTTGATCTTTCGAGCAGCCTAACTATAGTTTAAAGAAGAAATATAAATTAAAAATTTCTTGTTAAAAATAATTTTATTTTTATTCAATCACTTATGGCAAAGTTTTGTATAGAATTTTTTAGTAATTATGCACCGGGCATTTTGATCGGAAAGCAAGCGAATGATCTGGGATGCCAACAGGTGTTATGGCTGGAGGGGGAGGACGAGAAGATCACGGAGGTGGGGGCAATGAACATTTTCGTGTTCTGGCAGAATCAACAAGGAGGTAGTTTTTCACCTTTGAAAAAGCATTAAATTAATAGTTCTTTGTGCAGACTTTTAAAAAAGGTATCACAAAAAAAAATATTATTTCTTTATTTTAATTCCTTTAATTTTGTGCAAAAATAGCAAAAATAACAAAAACTGGCCAGTTTGGCCAATATTCACAAAACGTCTTTAACTTATAGATAGGCAAAATTTGCAAAAAATTATGTTCCATTTTTGTTTTAATTTTTCTAACCGAAAAAATTCATCCGAGAAAATTCGAGCTTTTCCTAATTTATTGGATATGCAGTTTTTAAAGAAAAAATTGATAATTTTTGCGATTTTGAAAAAAAAATTATACCAAATAGTGAATCTATCATGCCATGAAAGTTTTTTTGAAGAATTGGAATTGGTCACGCCGCCACTTGACGACGGACTGATTCTGCCCGGAGTTGTGCGCGACTCGTTGCTTACACTGGCCAAGGAATTTGACGAGTTTCGTGTCAGCGAACGCTACCCGACCATGGGCGAGTTGCGGACGGCCATTGAGGACGAAAGGGTGGGGCCATTTCATTAAATAATTGATAAAATTATAATTGAAGAAATTCAAAATCGGCAATTATCAGGATGCCCCGAAAGAATTAATAGGGGCCTATATAGTTAGCAAGATTATCCATATCAATGTAGGCTGTAGAATATAAAATATAAGCTGTGTAATTATTCGATTTATTCCCCAAAAAATATCACCCTGTGAAGATTAACTGTAAAAAATATCTTTCAAGAAAACAATGTACGATTTTATCATTGCTTGATCTTCTATATTTACAATGAATTTTTGATTATAACAAAAATTGATATAAAATTGATCCTTCCTACTCTATATAATACAAAGAAGGCCCCTAGAATACTTTATTTTATTTTAGAAGGAGGGACATATTTATCAGTGTTGGGAAAAGCTCTAGGGGCTAACATTTTTGGGAGCCCAGAGCTGGAGACGGAGCTAAATTTTTTTGGGAGCCCGGAGCTGGAGCCGGAGCCGGAGCTAAATTTTTTGGGAGCCCGGAGCTGGAGCCGGAGCCGGAGCTAAATTTTTTGGGAGCCCGGAGCTGGAGCCGGAGCTAAATTTTTTGGGAGCCCGGAGCTGGAGCCGGAGCCGGAGCTAAATTTTTTTCTAAATTTTTTGGGACCCCGAAGCCGGAGCTGGAGTCGGAGCAAAAAATTTTCAGGGGTCGGAGCCGGAGCCAAAATTTCTCATTTTCCCAACACTGCGATATTTTTAAACATCATCAAAGGGTATTTATTTTAGAGGAAATACGGTCTATGTTTATTTGTTATTTTTGTAGTTGCGTCAAATTTTCGCGTGCGGCACCGCGTGCATTGTGTCTCCGGTGGGGCGTATTCTGTACGTCCGGCATGCCAATGGAGGGGCCGGAAGCATTGATGAGTTGCGCATTCCGGTGCCGGACCAAGGCCGGAATAACCTCATGGAACGCCTGTATGAGGCCATCACAGATATTTATTACGGGAGGGTGGATCGATCGGAGTGGATTCGAATTGTTAATTGATAAAATTCTAAATTTTATAATAAATTTTTATCATCAATTTATATTTATATAGCCCTTTTGCTTTGGAATTGCACTCGATTAACTTTTTTAAAAAAATGACCATAATTTTTTATTTTGACACAGCATGTTTCACAAATTTTTTGAGCATTTTTTTTGATAATCGCTTCAATTCCATTAAACTTTTAATTGATGAAAAAATATGTATCTATTATTTTTTTGTTTATCCTTTTTTTAATATTATATATTTTAATATTTTATTTACTTATTGGCCTTCTCCATGAAGAAAATGAGATAGCTTAGCAAAGAATAAAAAATAATTAAAAAGATGTCTTAAACTAGAGCACGGAATCCCGGATTATCGATTGAACCCGGACTTTTCGAATAACTGCTTAAATGTCTCACAAACCTTTCTTCTACGTTCTGGACTCACCACTCAAATTTAAATTCTGCATCTTTCCTAAAATTGTTTCGATATATTGTACCATGTCATTTTAGAGCTATATCAAAAGTCCGGGTTCAATCGATACCCGGACTCCGGGTGATCGATTAAACCCGGACTTTTGTTATAGCGGCAAAAATATTTGGCAAAGTGTTCCGTAGCCTTTCCGAAAAAGATGTGGAATTTAAATTTGAGTGGTGAGTCCGAAGCGTGAAAAAAAGTTTGTGAAACATTTAAGCAGTTATTCGAAAAGTCCGGGTTCAATCGATAATCCGGGATTCCGTGCTCTATCTTAAACTCTTAAAAATGATCAATTACAATAAGAAAACAATTTGAATTAAAATTATTCCTAAATAAACGTATTTTTTGTCGACCAATGATCTTGGATTCAAAAATCAAAACAATTTTCTAACATTTTCTCCTCATAGGCAATTAGGATTCCATTCATGCCCGTTAGCTGTGAAATAATGATTGTTGAATAAATTCGAATTTGGACTATTTATGCGAACACACCTAAAAACATTTTTCAATGTCCTAATTCTATGCATTCATTTTGCAACAATGAACATACGCAAATGGTGAACTTTGAACTATGAATTTGGGCGGCCACCATTTTGATGCTAAATCCAACCCATTTTGTGCGCCAATAGTTTTATAAGCCTTCAAAGGGGAGCTTCACATATTTGATAAAATATTGTGAAATTTGGGTCGACTAAAAAAATCCGATATCCAAGTTCACAAAAATCAGAGTTGCTATATTACCAACTTTTAATATTCTCATTTTTCCCGCGAATACCGGAAGTAAATTATTAAACAAAATAATTTCACATAATGTTATTTTTGGCAAAAATACGGATAAAGATAAAAAAATTTATAAAAGAATAAAATTTCATGTTATTTTTTAATTTTCAACCTTACTACTACATTGTTATTAATTATTATTTTGTAAATTTTCCCTATCCCTTTCTTTAAATAATAAATCATCTTTTTGTTTCTTTCAATTCATTATTATTTTTAAGCTCCATACCAGAAAATAATGGGCCTGGAAATCGGTTTGGAACCCGTGGGCTTGCTGATGGCCGTGTTCGAACCCGAAAAATACACACGGATGTACAACTGCAACATGTACAACGTGGATGACATCCCGTTTGGTCAGCGCCAGTCCATCCCCCTGGGCATGATGTTCCTCGTCCTGGGACTCATTTGCGAGGTAAACAACACACATAACGATTATGCAATAGAAACATACTTATTATGCCATCATTTCTAACAATTACAATTATACAGGGTGGGATTTCATGACTAATCTCGAAAATTCCTAGTTTCCTTCTTTATGTCTATTAGTATTAGTATGATTTAGTAATTTTTATATATTAGCTTTTCTTCATAACATGGAACTGTAAAATTTTTGACAACATTTTTATACCCCTAAAAGACATTTTTGATACCCCACAATATCTATATAAGATTTTCATAGATTATACATAAATTAGAAACAGGATAAAAACGGATCCACACTCAATAGATCTTTTAGATCTTTTTAATTCTTTTTCCATAGCTTACACCAGTTGTCTGGGACAATAACTCATCAGTCAGGCTTGAACCAAAAAAAATGCAAAGTTAGTGTACAGCTACAAATGAGCTAAAACATAAGAATTGATCTTTAAGAATTATGGCCAGAATAACCAATTGTCCCGGAATTGGCTATTATGAGTGATATATGTCAAATTTATTGTAGATTGCACCTATATGCCTTAAATATACTGTAATTTTCAGATTCTGTACATACCATGCATGATCGCCATTCGCAAGCACATGGACAGCACATGCTTCAAAGTAGGCGACCATTTAAAACCAGCAAAATGTTCATTTATTCAGTTCATGTTCTACATTGCGATCGCGGACATGTTGGCCCTATTCATAAGTGGGGTTCTGACCGGATATTTGGCACTAATTGGGGCAGTGTACTGTACTTCACCCACTTTCATCTACATCATGGGTTCATGGGCAATTTGTAAGGGTTTAATTTTAGAATATTTTTTGTGGATATGATGAATTGATTATTCGGACAGATTTAAAATGCTTGTATCAAGATCATTATTTGATAATCATAATGATTTTAAGTCCTGTTACGAATGATTTAGAGATTCTATGTAAATTTATCAGAATATTTTGCCAATCTTATGAATTCCATTATATTTAACCGTCTTATTGATTTTATTTAGTACATTTTAAGCATTCTAATATCTGATCAAGATGGTGTGACTTTCTACTACTTCCTGTACGAGATGGCTTCGGGAATCTGATCATGATCCGATCCTGAAAAGGAGTCTCGGGGATCTGATCAAGATGTCCTCCGGAACCTTAATCAGCAGGATGTTCATTGAATCATGAACTGGAAGGTTTTGGAAATCATGAACAAAATGATTTCGGGAACCTGATCAGGAAGAATTCGTACTTGAATTTCTGGAATAAAACATCTATTATTTTTCTCTCAATTTTTTCCAAAAAAAATTTCTCTCCTAGGCCTGTGGGGCACCGAGTCCACGGCGGAGATGGTGCTGGCCTTCAACCGCTGCGTGGAGCTGTCCTCCTCCTACTGGGCCGACGTGCTGTTCCACGGCCGGCGCACCTACCTGTGGATGCTGATCCCGACCATCTACGGCCTCTACTTCCTGCTCTTCACCACCCCAGTGAAATTCAGCGGACTGTTCGTCTCCTGGTTCTTCAACCCCCACGTCGGGTACATCGACGACTTCGGCCAGACGGTAGAGAATATAGAAAAAAGAAAAGAAAATCTGCAATAATTAAAAGAAATATATTCAAAAATGTAGGATTAAGGAAAATATATACCGTATTATCTTTATTAAGTCCCCACCTCCCATTAGGAGCCACCTCCCCAATAGACCGCCTCCTCCGAAGAAACTCTATTGGAAACCTCTGATAGACCCTCACTCTCCATATGGGTTGAAAAATAAGACCCCATGGGGTCCAAATAGAGTTTTTACGGTAACTATCATAACAAGTGCCATAATAATTAGAAAAATAAACATTTCTATATTCATAAAGTTTGAATATTTTATAAAGGCTTATAATAGTATAGAGTTTAGAAAATTAGAATTATATTTAGAATGGAAAAACNGGATCGATCGGAGTGGATTCGAATTGTTAATTGATAAAATTCTAAATTTTATAATAAATTTTTATCATCAATTTATATTTATATAGCCCTTTTGCTTTGGAATTGCACTCGATTAACTTTTTTTAAAAAAATGACCATAATTTTTTATTTTGACACAGCATGTTGCACAAATTTTTTTTTTGATAATCGCTTCAATTCCATTAAACTTTTAATCGCAAATCAAAGATGAAAAAATATATGAATCTATTATTTATTTATCTTTTTTTAATATTATATATTTTAATATTTTTTTACTTATTGGCCTTCTCCATGAAGAAAATGAGATAGCTTGGAATAAAATAATAATTAAAAAGATGTCTTAAACTCTTAAAATGATCAATTACACTAAGAAAACAATTTGGATTAAAATTATTCCTAAATAAACGTATTTTTTTTCGACCAATGATCTTGGATTCAAAAATCAAAACAATTTTCTGACATTTTCTCCTCATAGGCAATTAGGATTCCATTCATGCCCGTTAGCTGTGAAATAATGATTGTTGAATAAATCCGAATTTGGACTATTTATGCGAACACACCTAAAAACATTTTTCAATGTCACCTAATTCTATGCATTCATTTTGCAACAATGAACATACGCAAATGGTGAACTTTGAACTATGAATTTGGGCGGCCACCATTTTGATGCTAAATCCAACCCATTTTGTGCGCCAATAGTTTTATAAGCCTTCAAAGGAGAGCTTTATATATTTAATATGTGTAACCTCGAATTCACAAAATCACCATTTTCTATATCATCAACTTTTAAACATTCTCCACTTTTCCATGTATATCGGAAGCAAATTATTAATCAAAATAATTTTGCTTAATGTTGATATGGATAAATTATTTAAAAAATAATAACGAAATATTTTTAAAAAATCTATTAGCAAGTGTTTTTTTTTCAAAATTATAAAATATTGCAGTCGATAAGTGGCATTTTCTGGAAGCGTGAAAATTATCTTATTTTCAATTTTCAACCTATTACTACATTAATATTTATTATTAATTTGTAGTATTTTCGTGTCCCTTTAAATAAATCAAGTTTTTGTTCCGTTCAATATTATTTAAAAAAAAATATTTTTTAGCACTTTGCCGATAATAATGGGCCTGGAAATCGGGTTGGAACCGGTGGGCCTGCTGATGGCCGTGTTCGAGCCCGAAAAGTACACCCGGATGTACAACTGCAACGTGTACAATGTGGACGACATTCCATTTGGTCAGCGCCAGTCCATCCCCCTGGGCCTGATGTTCCTTGTCCTGGGACTCATCTGCGAGGTGATTATAATGTTATACTTTCATAGCAATATACCCATATAGGTTGGGTTTCATATCCAAAACCTCGAAAATTCCTAATTCATATTTTGGGACTCATCAGTTTAATTTAGCAATTTTATATAAAGATTTATACCCAATGGATACTTTCTACCTGCAAAAAAACTTTTAACCTCTAAAAAAGATTGTGAATTTATGTCCA
>LDKF01001899.1:11417-25881 GCA_001026735.1 Rotylenchulus reniformis
TTTTTTCAACAGGCATTCGTCTCAAATCCCAGTCTCTGACCATCGCAAATGGGTCCGTGTATTGCCATCGGGTGCTGCGCCAAAAGGAATTTCCCGCGGACCAAATTTGTCCATATGTAAAATTTTTATTTTAAAATTGGATTTCAGATGGTCTGGTGGTTGTTTAATTAATTTTTGAGTGCCAAAGTTCAATCCCATAAAGATAAATTTATTTTATCTCCTTAGAATCATTTTTGAACAAATGATCTGATAGAGCGATCGCCTTATATAAAGTTTTTACAGACAATGGCTTCCGCTTGTGTTTTGGTGGCCGGCAAAGTGACCAACGACCCGCGTATCAACACTCGGGACGTGATGAACATCGCCTATAGGTTCAAAATTATTTCTCCCTTTTTACTATTCGTTGCCCCACTTTTCCCCCTTTCTTTACTTCTCTCTTCTCCCTTTTTTGTACCTATCTCTTTTCTCAATTCCTTTTTGCTCTCTCTCCTCTATCTTTACTCTTTCTTTTTCTCTCTCCACCTTCTTTGTACTGCTCCAACTCTTCGTCCCATTCCATCCACTTTCTCCTCCAGTATTCTTCACCCAAATGCGCCTCCGCTGGAAATTGGCGACTTGTCCTATGCGTTGCGCGAGGGTCTCATCGAGATGGAGCTGATGGTGCTGCGCTTTGTGCGTTTCCGTCTCAACTTTGAGCATCCACACCAGGCAAGAAAGGGGCACTGGTTCGAATCCCCTCAATGTGAATTAATTTTAATACCCCTTTTAAGGCCCTTATGGCCTCTGTATCAAATTCAGCAGCGAAGTGCCAAAATTATTTGGTGGAAAAAATTCTGTGGAATGGCAAAATTGACCCTCGGATATCTGGGTACGAACCCATAGGCTTTTGACAAGTGTTGGATATTCTGACTGATGAGGTTCTACTTTTTCAACATCTGGGTCCACAACTCGTGTTTCCGAATTCTTATCTGAAAATTTGGTCCCAAAAAATCCGCTTTCAACACTTTTATATTCATCGATTTTTGGGACGGCAATCCTTTGGGTTTGGTCCAATTAGATGTCATTGGCTCATTCGGAACTTTAATGCCTAATTCCTCTCCAGGATTTGGTGCTAATGTTGCGATTGCTCCGAGACTGGTGGCCCAACATCTTCGAACGCCACCCGGGCTCTAGCTTGGACAGGGTTGCCGCCATGTTCCTACAGGATTTGTACGTAGAACCCCAAATTGTGCTGGACCACAAGCCTCGCACTTTGGCCGTCGCTGTGAGTTTGTCCAAGCCAAATGCGGGAAACATAAAAAATTCAAAAAAAACACAAAAAATCAGCAATTGCAGTAAAAATGTTTTTCAATCCTGCAGTGGGAAAAAAAGCTCTGAAACGAAAGTCAAATTATAAACGCAGACATCGTAGTGTGGAATTCGGTCTTTCGTAGCCGCTATTATGTAGTTAGCGCGGCCGTAAGAAGTCATCTACCCTGTTTTCTCTTTCATTTTCTGCTTCTTTTCGCAAGTAGAACTGACAATGAGAAGAAGTTATACTTTTATTTTCAGTGGCAAATTATGGGTCATTTTTCTTTTGTTGTTTTTTTTTAAATTTTAACAAGTCTTAATTCTAATTGTCTAAAACAAAAATAATTTGCATCTTAGAATTGATTTTAATGAACTAATACGAAAAGTATCTGAAAATTTTTCAAAAAGTTTTCCAATTTGCACCCCATAGATCCTGTCCATGGCTGTGAGTGCATTGCGCCTGAACATGGCCGAAGAGGACTGGGTGCCCGCCTTTATGCCCAAGTACGACCCAGCCCATTTAGCACGGATCATGCGGAAAATTGTGGACCAAGTGTACGGGCCACAAAAACAACGGCAAGAATTGCCAAGACCCGCCGAGGGGCGAGGACAATGATACCGAAATATCTTTTCTTTCTGGTGCTCAAAGCTCAATTATTTTCTCTTGAAATTTTTTTTTGCAAATTAAGTTCTTTCAGCTCCACTTTTTAATTTTTATGGAAATTTCTGATCGCATTTATTTATCGGGAATTGGTTCTTAATTGTCGAAAAAATCATGATTTTTGAAATTCTTCTTGAATTTTGATTTTTAGGTGGTTTAAAATTCTTTAAATCCGGATTAGATCGATTTTTCAAATATTATTTTCAGGGAATTTCTTTAGAGAAGCTTTTANAAAAAAAATAATTATGAAGAAATGCACCATTTTGCCAATTAATTCCTGCGCTTAACGAAAAAATTCGCTTATTATACTTACGGTCGTCGTATTTTCGTAGCATTCGGCTGGCCCATTTCTGCTCATCCGCGTCCAGATTGCAGCGCCAGATGATCACTCGCCCATCCTGCAAATCATTCGCTCATATAATGATTAATGAAATATAATTTTAAAGAGAGCATAGGTAAATAAGCTATTTAGTGATCATTAGAATTTTTTAATAATTTTTTTTTGAAAATCTTAATATATGCTCCTTTTTCTCAATAGATACACTTACCACACCGCAAGAGGCTATTGTGCTGATCTGCGAGTCGGACGGTGACCAGGCCACGTCTCGGACCCAATTCTCGTGTCCGTCCAGCTCGGCCTCCATGCGCCATTGGCCAGGACTTTCTTCCCTGAAAAATGAAAATTTCGAAAAATATTTTTTGGGAATTTGACCTCCAAATTTTGACCAGCCGATCATTTCCGCCTGACACAATCCGTTTTGGATCAATCCGATCTCCGGCGTCCATGATGGATCGAACCCGTTTGGCAGGTGCCCAACTGACCGCGTTGCAACCCTTAATTTCAATTTTTTTAAAGGATATTCAAGATCTGAATTTTTGTTAATTTTATTTATTCGTTTTAAAAGTCAAAGCCAATTTTAAGGAATGGAGTAAACAGTGAACTTGCTTACTTAGAAAAACTCATCTCTTATTTTCTGAGTTTTTTTAAATTTTTTATTTTTTATGAATTAATCTTTAATTTTAAATAGCATGTAAGAAATAAACCGAACAAGAGTTCAATTAAAATTGGGCTTGGAATTTTAGTTAACCAAATCAACGAAAATAAAAATGAAATTTTTTAAGGAAATTTCTGCCAAAATTTTCTTAACTTTAATTTTTTAGAACAATTTTTGCCAAAATTTTCCACATCCCACCTCCTCATGGGCATTGGCAATCTTCAGCGGGGACCAAACGTCGCCGAGGAATTGGCACACGGAGATCGCACAATCGGTGGAACAACAGGCAAAGGTCAGTCCGAACTCGGGCGGGGCCCAGCTGATGCTGTTGACGCTGGCCTCATGTTGGTTGTACTCGTACTAAAAAGTCCAAATTGAGAGAAAATCCTAAAAAAAAATCCAACCGATTTCTGCCATTTGCCGTTGACTTCTCGCCATACAATTGCTTTTCTAAAAAATTTTTTTTTTTGAGAATTTCCAATGTTGGTTCAATCATGGGCATATTTCTTTTAAATATATTTTGAATCGTTTATATAAAGGTTTAGTCTGTCCCCCATGCCAAAATTCTAGCATTGGTTTTTCAATTCCAAAAATTTTTAATTCTGATTTTTTCTTAAAATAATCCGAAAAAATTCGCGAAAGTTACTGTAAACGTTAAAAATTCAAAATAGACATGTGCAGAGTGAATTCAACTTAAAAAATTATTTTTCTGGCTATGCCCTTGCTATAAGTCCACAACCAACCGGTCATGAGAGCAGGAGGCCAGCACCGTGTCGAACTTCGGGTCGGCCCAGCTGACTTGCCACACCGGTCCATCGTGTCCGGTGAGCTCGGCCATCGGGAAGCTTTGCCCGTTGGCTTTGATCTCGAATATTTTGACCAAATGGTCGCTGGAACAGGTGGCCAGACGGGTCCCGTAGAAGTTCATCTGGGCATCGTGCTGAAATTCAAGGGAAATTTTGGGCTAAAAAGTAAAAATCCTAAATTTTTAAGCATAACGACCAAAACCAAGTGCGTTGCCATTGCCACCAAAGATTGGAAAAATTAGAATAAAATCAGAATAAAATGAAAAATTAAAAAATGAAAATAAACATGAAAATTAGAGTAAATAAAAAGGAAAATGCTCAAACTTCTTAGGAAAAGATCTAAATTTTCAAAAAAAAAATTTCTTGCCGGTAAGCCGTAAGCATACATATATGAAAAATTGAGCTTCTGATGGGTTGCTCAAAGACCAAATCCTGGCTATGTTGCTGAGAGCCTGACCAAGATAACAATTAACCCACCCAATCTATTAGCAATACAATGTATTTTTTTTGAATGGGTATTAAAGCGAGATTAAAGCTCAAAGCGACAGATTGTGAAAAATTATTTTTTAGCAAAGGATTTTAGGAAATTTTGAATCCACTCACAATGATGTCCCGGTGTCCCGTCTCCACCTTGGCGGTCAAAGAAACCATTCTTGAAGGACAAAATGATTTATTATCTATTAATTAAGTCCAAATATTATTAACTGTGCAAAAAAAGGAATTTGATGAAAATGTACTAAATAGCATGTAAAATCAATTTATTATATTTGAATAAACTTTTAAACTTCAACAAAAAATAACAAAAGCAAATCAATTATTTTTTCATCGCCTTCAACTTTTTATGCTCCGATTCCTGCACTTCCAGAGTTTGCATAATCCGTTTGGTCTTCTCATCCCTCTCCCTCCGTACTTTGCGTTGACGGTCCGCATATGCACTAAAAATTGATTATTATTATTTTTTAAATTTTCCTCGATTTTCTCTACTTGGCCAACTCTCGCGCGTCCTTTCGCAACACTTTCAGTGCTCCCCTGCGTTCCTTCCGCGAGCGGCGTGCCCAGCTTTGCTCTCGCGCCTTCGCTTTGTTTGAGGAAGACTTGTTTGGACGCTCTGGATCGAAGCGCTCGTCAAAGCGTGGTTCCAGCATTTTTAAAGGCCTTAAAGTTTAGGATTTTTAAATCAATTTATTGAAAAAAGATAAATTTCAATTATTTGAAAAATAAGAAGACCCACCTGGGCCCCCTCTTTTCCGATTTGTGCAAATGTGTGACTCGTGCATTTTGCTGGACCAAATTGGCTAATTTGGTTGTCAAATTGTTGGCTTCATCCCTCAGATCAGATGGATAATTGACCACTGGCAATCGTTCACATAAGCGATGGAACCGACTAAAAATGAGGAAAATGAAAAATGCAAGATTATTATAAATGATATAAACCAAATTCATGGTAAATGAAAAATGTTAGCGATTTTCGGATTTTTATATTAAGAATTTGTCAAATTGTAAATGGATTCTTTTAATAATAATTTTAAATAAATAAGAAATATAAAAATTAAAAGACCCAAAAATGGCGCCGAACGCCGTACACATTGGTCCACTGGGAGTTTCGCCATACAAGCTGGCATAGCGTCCAATGGTGTGGAACAGAGAATGAATGGTGAGCAATCGGAGTCGAATTACGTGTTCACCATCTTCGTCGTCTTCCTCATTTTCGTCCTCGGTTTTGCCAAAAAGTTTTGAAATTGACAACCGACCCAACTCTTTGTCCTTTGCCAGTTGTTGAATTGCCTAAAAAACCATTCCAAATATATATAATTAATAAATTGATTTTTTGACACTTATCTCTATTCCTAAAATTCTTAAAATTTGTTTAATACTAGTAAAAATAATGCTCTCAGCACAAAATTTGTTTAAAAAAAGTCATCAATTTTCAAAATTTTAAGTAAAATTTTCCGACAAAATACATATATCTAAAAAATACGATGAAATTTATGTTTTTAAAGGGACTTATTAGGTGAAAAATATTAAAATTTTAGTATAAAAATTACCTCCTCATTGTCCGCCTCAACATGTAGCATTTGTCGATGCGGATGGGACACAGGGAAGCTCATTGTCGGGAATGGCTCCGCCCTCCCCTGTCCATCCACTTTGCTCTCACAACAAAGTTGGAGAGCGCCAAGCAGAAAAGCCATGACTTCGGGAAAATATCGAGGTCTATAAAAGAAATTTTAAAAAATTAAATGAAAAAATCCGGAACTTTGACTCATCGCCGGCCCATTCAAGCAATTGGTGGCAAAGAAAGATTTGGCGAGCACAATGAGAAATCGAATGAATGCGTGTCCTGAAATATGAAATATAATTGTACCAAAAAAAAAAAATAATAATTGTACCTGGTATAAACGTGATTTTCGAAGCAAAAAATGATTTTTATGCGAAATAAATAAGTCATGGATTAATTTTAGGGGACCAGGTCAAAATGTCCCTGGACAAAATGTCCCTTCAGCAAAACCGGACAAAATGTCCCCCCAGCAAAATCGGTCAAAATGTCCCGGTCAAAATGTCCCCTGGACAAAATGTCCCTTCAGCAAAACCGGACAAAATGTCCCCCCAGCAAAATCGGTCAAAATGTCCCNGGGACATTTTGACCGATTTTGCTGGGGGGACATTTTGTCCGGTTTTGCTGAAGGGACATTTTGTCCAGGGGACATTTTGACCGGGACATTTTGACCGATTTTGCTGGGGGGACATTTTGTCCGGTTTTGCTGAGGGGACATTTTGTCCGGGGGACATTTTGACCCCCTGCCAATTTTAGCCCTCTTTTTCCAAATTATCGTATCTGAAAACTGTAAAAAATTGTAGGAAGCCGTTTTATGAATTTTTTCAACGTCTTAAAAGCATAAACTAAAAATTATTATGGAATAATTAAAGGTTTTTTATTTTGTCAAATTTTAGGGGAAAATTGATAAACTAACGAAATGTTAAAATTTATAGAAACTTACTCTCTGATTAATTCCATTGCAAAAGCAAGTGCCGGAGTGACCATGGGATGGAAACGCGATTGAGATACAAACAGGGTGGCCATTAGGCGAAGAAAAGTGACCTATTAAATAAATCACTAAAAAGATGAAAAAAAAGTTATTTATGAATTTTACATGTGCAAATGAGGGTCCCATTGTTCGGGCTTTCTTCGATTTACAAAATTGGGAACGCATTTCCACCAATTGCTCCAAAACACAGCGAGGGCCGGCAATTGTACATTTCTAAAAATTTTATGAATAATAATTTTTTTTATCTGGCAGGGGGATGAATCTTATTTTTTCTAAGATGTAATTTCCGGTTACATACCTCCAAAAGCAATTGATTAAGTTCTTATTAGCTTATTTTAGGGAGTCACGATGTATTAATTTAATGATTGCTAAAATTTTTAAAATTTATACAAAATTTATGACTTAAGTTAATTGATTTTTTGATTTAATATAGCGGGATTTGTACCACCAAATATAAGTAATGAAATTAAAATTTTGGGTTTGTAATTCGAAAAAGCAATTCGACCTTGAGTCCGGGTTGGAGATGCTTTTGAAGCAATTCATCCAGCCGGGCAATTCCACTCTTGCTCGGCTCCTCCTCTTCGCAATAGCGAATAAATTGCGCCAATGCGTCGTCAAACTCCAATAATGGCGTTTCTTGCCTAACTTTTGTTTTTTCTTCGACGGAAGTTTGTTTGGGTGGTTCAGAGGAAGGGGCATTGTTGGCAGGTTGAAGTTGCAGATCCCGGTACTAAAAAAATTATAATCCACTAAAGATTTTAAAAGGACTATTTCCTGAAAATTCATTGTGATCTAAATTTTTCCAGAATGTATCGAGGCCAGTGCAAGAATAAGGCTCAAAATAGGCCTATTATTTTATCGTAAAAACCTGATATTCTGGAGATGGAGATAATTAAATATGTGGACGTTTAAATTATGAAACATCTGTTTTTAAGGGTATTTTTTTCATATCTACTATTTTCGAACATTTTTTTGATGTTTTAAAGGTATTTTTTTCTGTTTTTAAGGTTATTTTTCATATTTACTTTTTCTGAACTTTTTTTTTGATATGAGCCGCCGGAAAACCATTTGAAAATTAGAACATTTTCATTGGTCCTTAATTCGACCCAGCTCTCGTTATGGACTCGCAAATTTGGGATTTTTCAAAGTTACCATTGTGTCATATGCCGTCGACTGACCACCACCCCCACCATCCGCCTGTTCATCCTCTGTCCTCCGTGCCCTTTTGTGCGGTTCCGGCGCGATCAGTCCCTGCTCCCGCAACTCCTTAAACCGTTCGTCCAATTGTTCCGTGTGCTCCGCTTGCTCGTCCCGCAACATGGCCATGATGGCGCGTTGGCGCCGCTCGGCGGCCACCCGTTCGCCCAGCGCAGACGGATGCTTTTTCTTTGCCGCGAGGGTGGCCATTTCTTTGTTATTTTTCGTAAATCTAAAAGAAAAGTAAGTTTGCACAACCATAGATTACTCGGTTCTCAATGCAAAAGCGCTAGAAAATTGAAATCCCACTCCAACCCAAATCCTAATAAAAATGACAATATTGGGATTTGGGACTTTGGCCGACATCCAACAGAAGATAAAAACGCCTAACAAGGGAACATATCGAGCTGTCAGTATTCAGGTCGTAATTTAACCCTCTAGCTTTTTACTGACCTCGAAAAGTTCGAAATTTTTCGAAAATATCGAGAAATTGGGGTTTTCACGAAAATTTCGAACTTTTCGTTCGAATTCTGCACAACTTTGCTTTTTATACTTTTGGTCTAACTGGTCTAACAAAAAAGTTTTTGGGCATGAGGATCTTTTTTTGTCAGTTTGGGGATCTTCTGTGGTGCTTGTACAGTTTAGGTGTCGGATTTTTGAAAAGTTCAAAAGTCCTAGGAAATTTCACATTTTTGTAATTTCACAGTTCACCTGAGGGTTTTCAAGGCTGCTGAATCTGAATATGACATCAGTTTATCAATTCATTAAGCAAAATTTTAAAATTTTTGGTTTGACAAAAAATCTGATAAAATCTTAGATTTTTCTAGGAAAAATGACAAAAATGATGTTAGATTCGGATTCAGCACCCTCGAAACCCCTCAGGCGAATTGTGAAATTGTAAAATGTGGATTTTTGATTTCCATTTCAATGGGATTTTGAAAAATCCGACACCTAAACTGTACAAGTACCTCTTCTGTCCGGGGATCTTCTGCGTCGACACCGGTCCCGCGATGTACTAAAAGCAAAAAGGTGTAGAATTTTAAGGGGTACTTGTCTAGTTTACGTCCACAATTTTTCAAATTCGAAAAATTGTGGACGTAAACTAGACAAATACCTTTTAAGGCCCCACTTTTGGCCTTTTTGGTTTTTCGAATTTCCCTGAAATTTTTTGAAAATCCTATAATAAATTTGGGAATAGTCTGTGTGTCTGTCTGTGTGTGTGCCCGGTTTCGAAATCCTCTTTCCAAGTCGGTAGGTAGAGACGCAGAGGAAGTAGTGGGGATAGAGAAAGAGGAAGTGAGAGAGTATGCAGAAGGGAGAGGGTGGATGGGAGAAGGATGAGATAGTATGGTGAAAGAGAAGGGTGAGAGAATGAAGTGAGAGATAAGGGTGAGAGAGTGTGGTGAGAGATAAGGATGAGAGAGTGGTACTTGCCTAGTTTACGTCCCCATTTTTTCAAAAAAAAATGAAATTTTTTTTTATCAAAACTTCATTAATTTAATAATAAAATATGTAAAATATGCTTATTACGAATCAATTTTATATATTTCTGCAATTTGAGACCAAAAATGGAAAAAAATATCAGGTCCAATAAATTGCTTCCGCCATAAAAATTCTTCAACATAAGAGTTCAAGAGTCCTCGATGAGTGCCATAGCGTTGTTTATGCGACTGTTTAAACTTCTGCCAGGTTGATTCTATGGTGTTTGTATGCTGCCCTGACTCAGAATTGACGAATTCCCTGCTGTGGTTGACGGTGTAGTGCCGGTATCCTTCTGGTAAGTTTTCAATTCCGCCATAGGCAGCCCAACAGTCCGATACAATGGTCGCGCCTGAAAACAACCAAATATCATTTTTTTTAATATTTTAACCTGGGTAAACATATTCTTGAAGTATCGGTAACAAAGTTGCAGCATTTCGTCTTTCTACCGCAACCATAAAGGCACGCCCTGACCCTCGCTCAACTCCCCCGAAGAACCACTGCTGCTCCGCGGCCATTTTTCCTTTGTGATATTTCGGCCGACAAAGTACTGTTTCATCGATTTCAACAGTTGCTCCATTTGCTCCTTAATTTTAATATATTAAAGCGATATAATAATTAATCAAAAAACAAACCGATTTTCTGTGGGTTGGATTGAAAAAAGCTAACTGTAACGTCTCGACAAAACATTTTCCAGTCTATTATAGTCTGTTTTCCCAGCTTCATATCATGTTGAAATTCTTCTTGTGAATGTGTATTCCGCGTCCAATAATATGTAAATTCAAAAATTTGTTTTGGCGTCAGATGAGCACCAGAGAAGAATGTACCATCAAAGAAGCCCTTACAAACCCGTTTGCCATTGTGGTTCTTTGCACTCGAACATCGCCAAAGAGGCCACTGATCTTCCTTCACTTCATTCGTTTCTTTATTGATGTGACGATTAGTTTTTAGTGACATTTCCTTGCCGCATTCACAGATTCTAGTCGTCCACATAAGTTTGCATTCGCGTAGCCATTGCAGAAATTCGTCGTCAGATTTGTTTAGAAGGCGGAATAATTCGTGAATATTGAACTCTTTTAGTATATCCATGCTAAATAATTGATTTTAGCATAAATTTTTTTTTTGAAAAAATGGGGACGTAAACTAGGCAAGTACCGAGAGAGTGTGGTGAGTGTGTGAGAGATAAGGGTAAGAGAATGTGGTGAGAGATAATGGTGAGAGAGTATGGTGACAGAAAAGGGTGTCAAGTTGTGGTGAGACAGAAAGGTGAGAGAGTGTGATATGTGTGAGAGAAGGCTGTGAGTATGGTGAGACAGGAAGGTGAGAGACTGCGGTGAGACAAAGTGATGAGAGAGAGGTGAGAAAGAAGGGTGAGAGTGGTGAGAAAGAAGGGTGAGAGTGTGTGAGAGATAAGGATGAGAGAGTGGTGGGAGAGCGTGGATAATGGTGGGAGATAGAGGGATTCTTCAGAGACTAATCAGGGGGTAGCCAGTGGGTAGCCACTAGCCAGTGAGTAGCCAGCAGGTGTCGGAGAAGGAATTTTGGGTAAAAAAAGAGAGTCAGTGTGCGGAAAAGTGTGGGTGAGAGAGGGGTGAGAGAGGGGTGAGAGAGTATGATGAGCGAGAAGGGTGAGAGAGAAGGGTGAGAGAGGAGTTAGAGAGTGTGGTGAGAAAAAAGGTGAGAGCATGTGGTGAAAAAAAGGTGAGAGAGTGTGGTGAGAGAGAAGGATGAGAGTGTGGTCAGAGAGAAGGTGAGAGAGTTTAGTGGGAGAGAAGAATGAGAGAGTGTAGTGAGAGAGAATCAGGTGAAAGAGGATAACAAAAGAGGGTGAGAGAGAGGAGGTGCCAGGTGGTAGCCGGGGGTATGGTGGTAGCCAGTGGGTATCATTTTTCTTCATTATCTTTACCGTCTCTTTCCTTTCCCTGCTCTCTGTCTGTGATAAGGTAGTGAGAAAGAGAGAAGTGGAAGAAGGGAGAGAGAGAAGGAGGAGTAAATGGAGTGGGTGAAGGGAGTTAGAGAAGGGGGAGAGTGAATGGAGTGAGAGAACGGTAGCGACTGAGAGAAGGGGGAGAGAAAGATGAGAGAGTGAGAAAAAAGAGGAGGAGAGTGAAAGATGAGAAAGAAGAGAGAGAGAGAGAAGGAGGAGAGAAGGATTAGAAAGGAGTGAAAGAAAGGTGAGAGAGTGAAGGAGGGAAAGAAAAGGTAAAGTGAAAGTAAGAGAGAAACGAGTGTGAAGGTGGAAAGAAAAAGAAGAGAGAGAAAGAGGAAGGTGAGAAAGTGAGGGAATGATGAAAGGGGAGATAAAAGGGTGAGAGTAAAGAGAATGAGAGAGGGGAATAAAAGAATAAGGAAGAAAGGAGGGACCAAAAAGAGAAGGGAGAGTGTGATGTGAGAGCTTAAAAGGAGAGAGAGAAGGGTAGAGAAAGAAGGGAGTAAGAGAAGAGAATGAATGGAGTGAAGGTAGAAAGAGAAGGAGCGAGAGAGAGGGTAGAAAGTAGTGAGAGAAGGGAGAGACAAAAGAGAAAAAGGAATGAGAAAAAGAAGAGGGAGAGAATGAAGGATACAAGGGAGTAGAGAGCGTCAAAACGACATTTTGTTAAGGAAAATGTATATTTTTGATTTTTCCAATTCGCGACTTCATGTCGTTTTTTCATTATTCCCGACTTTTCACACGTCACACCTCGCCATACACTATTTCCATCTTTTTACCTTTCTCTATCCACTACACTTCTCACACTTCATTCTGCGAGAAGGCGCACGCGTATGAAGAGACGCACGCGCGTGGCCCACACGCGCAGAATGAAGTGTGAGAAGTGTAGTGGATAGAGAAAGGTAAAAAGATGGAAATAGTGTATGGCGAGGTGTGAAAAGTCGGGAATAATGAAAAAACGACATGAAGTCGCGAATTGGAAAAATAAAAAATATACATTTTCCTTAACAAAATATCGTTTTGATTTTGACGCTCCCTACAAGGGAGAAAATGTGAAGAAAGAGAAAAGGAAAAATGGAAAAGAAAATAGGGCGTTTGGGCAGCGGCGCGTAAACGCAAGTTTTAAAAATTTCAAAAATTTTCAGGGAAATTTGAAAAACCAAAAAAGCCAACAGTGGGGTCTTAAAATTCTTTACATTTTTGCTTTTTATATTTTTGGTCTAGCAATGTCTAAAAAAGTTTTTGAGGGAAGCAGGGAAGGGAAGTTTTTGGGTCCTAGTGAGCTGGGTTCTATGGAGCTGATCCCACTTTAAAAATTATTTATATTTCGTTTTTACTTTATAAAAAGTTTACTGTCGAAACCAACACTGTCGAGATCAATTCTGTCGAAATCACATGTAACCGTTTTTCAGGCACGAAATTGAATCAGCCTTTTCCTTTAAGAAAACATTGATTTGTCGTTTCCTACCACAGAGTCCACTTTTATTTTTTATATTTTTTCCACACTAACAAGCCAGTCATTTTCTGTTGTCAGGCTCAATTTGTCGATTCCTTTGTCCTTGTTATCTTCAAATTTCTCCGCTTTTTTCACAGTCAAAAATTTTTTTTTCATTATTTCCATTCCTTGATTCAATTCACTACTCAAAAATCAAAGAATGGGTGCAAAATACAAAATCCTTTTTGGTATGGGCCCCATACTATGGGGGAGCGGTCTTTGCATTCTGCTGCACAGCAGCCCAATTCAAAATTCAAATGAATGTTTGCCTTTTTCCCGCGTCCTCTTCTCAACAAAAATGGTAATGGAATTATGGAATGGTGCATAAACATAAACGAAGCCAAAAGATGTCTTTTTTTACAGATTCATGTATCAAACTCATCCATAAAAATGTATATTTTTATTGATTCTTTCTCCATTACTTTGCTACATACATAAATTTTGAGAAATCGTTAATAAGAAATTTGCGCATGCGCACAAAATTGCGAAAAAAGAAGTGGCTCAATTGCAGTTTAGCCGTCCTTAAATATTTTAACCGTCCTTAAAATTTTTAACCGTCCTTAAAACTTTTAACCGTCCTTAATAATTTTTAACCGTCCTTAAAACTTTTAGCCGTCCTTAAAACCTTTAACCGTCCTTAATATTTTTTAGCCATCCTTAACAATTTATTCGTGATCAAATGCATAATAACACTTCAATAAAAAAATATAGTTCTTGAGATTTTTGAAAAAAAAATCCAAAATTATTATAGGCCTCCGATCTTTGAAAAAAAATCTAATTGAAAATTTTTAAGTTTTTATAGATCAAAGAAGAACTCGAATTTTTTTTTCATAGGTCTCGGATTTCTAGAAAAATTTCAAAATTGTCTTAAAAATAATTAAAAAGTTTTTGATTAATTTAAAATGAATTTTCATTGATTGAAAAAATTTTCGAATTTTTTTTCTCAATAATTAAAAGACTCTGGAAAAAATCCTTGTCCCCGTCGGGGACTCCGCGAAAATCTGTCCCCGGCCGGTTAAATACATTTTGCATTTTCTCTTTTTGATTTTTCTTTTGATTTCTTTGCATAAAATTTAATTTTGAAAAAAAATTTTTTTGACGTCAAAAATTTCAGACGTCAAAAAATTGCGTCAGATGACGTCGGACGTCAGATTCGGATTCAGCGTCAAAAACTGACCCTAGGATGTGATTTTGGACCATTTTTGGGTCATTGAATTTTTTTCCAAAAAAGGGGGGCCACCAACTGAAGTATTACCAGAAATTTTATTGTATCAGCACGGCAGACCAATCCCAGCAAACGATGGTCATTCTATTGTCTCTCTGTCATTTTAGCTCAATTGGTAGTATGATAGATTTACAATGGTGAAGAGCCAGGGTTCGAATCCGCTACGCGTCGAATAATTTTTGAATTATTATTGAATGAATTTTGGAGTGTTCTAGTCAAGAAAAATTTTCCATTAAATTCTTCACTTTTTTAGATTCCGCGTTTCACTCGGGGGTTTTCGGAGGTGCTTAACACGATGGCAGATTCAGTTTTTCGAATTTCGGACAATTTTAGACCGAAAAT
>LDKF01001900.1:0-16373 GCA_001026735.1 Rotylenchulus reniformis
ACCTTGGGAAGCAACGGTGGAAGAACTACTGGCAACCTTGGCATCGGACCTCCCTACCTTCAATCAGGTGGTGCAGGAGGGAAGAGCGAAAGGTGCCAGGGAATCGAAGACCCTGGAAGGGGTGGAAAAGCCGGAGAAAAGTCTCCTGACTGATCAAGGGGAACCCTTCAAGAGATTTGAAGAGGGAATGAGGCGATCGCTCCGATCAGTCTGCATGCAACTTGCGAAGTTGCAAGAGGACATGAACGCAGTTACTATCTGGATTCGACAGCGAGAATCCAAGGAGTTCAGCTGCCAAGCTGCGTGGTCTCAGTGCATAGCATTGAAGAACGGCAAAGATGCCAGGGATGGTCAGGACAGGGATCAGCCATCCCCGGATCTATCCGAGAAAAGCCTGGACGAGTCCCAAGAGGAGGACAGTCGGAAGGAACGCCACAATGATGATGGCGAGAAGGACGATGATGAGAAAAGTGATCGGAACGGATCTGAGAAATCAGACCCGGATGATGTCATCATGATGGCAAATGGGGCAGAGGACGAGGACCCACCAATTCCCAGGAGAGTGGTCAGTGTGGACCGGATCCCGGAATTCTGGGGAAAGGCGGAGGATGACTTCCTGGAATGGGTGGCGGAATTCGAAGCCACGATGATGCTATTCGACTGCACAGCTTCAGATGAGCTGAAAGCGAATGTGCTCAGATGGAAGTTGAAGGGGCCTGCCAAAAGGCACTTCGACAATCTGAAGGACAATGAACAGCATTCGTACAACCTTGCTGTCACAGCGCTCAAAAAGGTGTACAACTCTGTGCTGAACAGGGACCGGCTCAAGATGGAGCTGAGAGATGTGAAGAAAAGGGAAATGGAGTCGGTAAGCGAATTCGCCTCAAGACTCTCGGCTATGGCCAGGCGCGCATTCGCCGACCATGGACAAGCCTATGTGGACAACTGGCTGTTGGAGGAATTCGCAATCAAGCTGAATGACCCAGAGTTGTTCAAGCTTGTGAAGGCGAAGAANTCAGGACAGGGATCAGCAATCCCCGAATCCGTCCGAGAAGAGCCTGGACGAGTCCCAAGAGGAGGACAGTCGGAAGGAACGCCACAATGAGGATGGCGAGAAGGACGATGATGAGAAAAGTGATCGGGACGGATCTGAGAAATCAGACCCGGATGATGTCATCATGATGGCAAATGGGGCTGAGGATGAGGACCCGCCAATTCCCCGGAGAGTGGTCAGCGTGGACCGGATCCCGGAATTCTGGGGAAAAGCGGAGGATGATTTCCTGGAATGGGTGGCAGAATTTGAAGCCACCATGATGCTATTCGATTGCACAGCTTCGGATGAGCTGAAAGCGAATGTGCTCAGATGGAAGTTGAAGGGACCTGCCAAAAGGCACTTCGACAACCTGAAGGACAATGAGCAGAGATCGTACGACCTTGCTGTCACAGCGCTCAAAAAGGTGTACAACTCTGTGCTGAACAGGGACCGGCTCAAAATGGAGCTGAGAGATGTGAAGAAGAGGGAAATGGAGTCGGTGAGCGAATTTGCCTCAAGACTCTCGGCTATGGCCAGGCGTGCATTCGCCGACCATGGACAAGCCTATGTGGACAATTGGCTGTTGGAGGAATTCGCAATCAAGCTGAACGACCCAGAGTTGTTCAAGCTTGTGAAGGCGAAGAACTGCAAGGACTTTGGTGAACTGCTGGAGACAGCTCTTCACCATGAAACGGTGCTCAAAATGAGCGAGGCCATGCTCACTTCGAAAGCGAAGGAGCGGAAGTTGGCATTTGCCACAATGGAGGAAAGGAAGGAGGAACCGGCCAAGGAACACATGGTGTACCAGTCACCGCAGCAACCTGCGATGACTTGGAATGCGCGAGGTCCGTCCTCCGGCGCAAACAACACACCACTGGGATCCGGGAATTGGTATGACTCGGGAAGAGACTTTGCAGTTCCCCGAGACTTCCCGTGGATGAATGACGTTGCCGGGAATCCCGGACAACCGCCGTTTGGGTCTGGCCTCGTCACAGGACGAAGAACCACTGGAAAATGTTTCTTCTGCAAAAAGACAGGACATTACGCCAGAGAGTGCAAATCCGACCCAAGAGGTGGCGGATGGAACCGACAACAGTCGGGAGGATTCTGCACAAAGTGCAGGAATCCAGGGCATCGAGCTGATCAATGCAAAACGCCGACCTGTTTTGCATGTCAGCAGTTGGGCCATTATGCAAATAATTGCCCGAATAAAGAAGGACCATCGCGTGGACAATCACGTGGTGAGAACAGAAGGGATACGGTGCAACTTTCAGTTAGCCCGGGACCCTCCCAACAGGATCCACAGGTCAATGAAGAAATTGTCAGGGCAAATGCCTACAGGGATTTGGCCCTTGATTTCGCAGGGAAAATGCTCCTGGGACAATTCCAGCAGCAAGGCTCGTATCAACCTAGACACCAACAGAACACAGGACCGGTGATCACCTCACCTGAGAGTGTCAAGGCGTTGCCTTCGACATCCAGTGATCACGTCAATGCACTTGACGATCGATCGCTCAGGAAGAAGATCGTGCCAGAAGGGGCTCAGCCCATGGACGGACTCCTCCTAGTGGAGGCGATGATAAATGGCACGAACTTAGATGTTCTACTGGACACGGGAGCGAATCGGGCGGTGATCTCAGATGCACTTTGCCGCGAACTCGGACTTGAGGTGACTCCTGTCCCGACGTCCAGCGGTGCCAAAGGCATCGGAGGGAGCGTTCGGTTTGTCGGGAAAACGCGGGTGTACTTCACCCTTTGCGGGGTGTCGCATCAGGTGGACTTTGCCGTGGCACGGCATGAGGAGGTCTTTGACAAGACCATGTTCATGGTCTTGATCGGATTCAGGGACTTGGTCGAGTTTCCTACTTGGACCATTGATACGGCACAAAGACGGTTCGTCATGAACGGCCGGTACACCAGAATACATTGCTGCAATTCCGTGAACTTCAACACGGTTGCTGTCAAGGTTGACGAGAATCGGACTATCAAAGCCGGCCATCAGATGATGGTACCGGTGGCGATTGACAGGCCAAGTGGGCTCCATGGTCACTCTGCGCTTCACATAGAAGGCAGAAAGTCATGGGAAGAAAGGAATGGGACAGAAGTAGTGCCCATGGTGGTCAGGGCGGATGACAAGACACACTTGTACATCCAGAACCCGACGCAGGTGGACATCAGACTGTACCCAGGTACAAAAGTGGCCCAGGCAAGGCCTGTGAGAGAAGAAGGAGGCGTCCTGAAAGAAATATACATCCAGGATGATGAGGAACCATCAAGTATGGGATTTTTACAGGATTTTCGGACACTCGGGTAGATGGCCCCGAGAACTTAATCCAGAAATCTGAGGAGGTGTCTCGAGAGTGCCACTCTCGAGTCAAACTTTTCCACGTGTATTCACTCGCGGAAGAGGAGGACCCCACCTACAAGGTGGATGTGACCAAGGCAGAAATTGGCCCAAAAGAGCGTCAGAAACTGACACAGCTCATTGATGAATACAAAGACGTGTTCAGTCGGTCCAAGTACGACTTGGGAGATGCCAAGGTGGCACCAATGTCTATAAAGACAACCACGGAGGTCCCTGTAGCATCAAGGTATCTGAGGATACCCTACGGGCTGAAGGACGATCTGCGCAAGCAGAATGAGGAGATGGTCAAGAGGGGAATCATGGAACCCTCTGACACTCCATGGGTGTCATGCTGGGTCATGGTCCGCAAGAAAGACGGAACCCAACGACCATGCATTGACTTTCGGGCTCTGAACTCAGTGACAATCCCTGATCATTACCCGCTTCCGACAATTGACTCGGTCTTGGAAAAGATCGCAAACCGATCTTGGTACACATCCTTGGACATGAGTTCTGGCTATCTCCAGTTCCCATTGGACGAGGATGCGAGTAGGAAATGCGGTGTGATCACCGAAGATGGCGTTTTTCAGATGAAGAAAATGCCATTTGGGCTCAAGAATGCCACGAGCATGTTTGCACGGGCAATGGCCCAAGTGCTGACCGGCCTCGACGAGAATGCAATTGCATACGTCGATGATATCCTGATTTCGACAAAGTCCCCGAGGTTCGAAGACCATCTGGAGGACATCAGGAAGGTCTTGGAGAGGTTCAGGATGTTTGATCTGAAACTTTCTCCAAAGAAGTGCGAATTCTTCCGGAAATCAATTAAATTTCTGGGACATGAGGTCTCGCAGAAAGGCTATTCGCCCTCTGCGGAGAATGTGAAAGCAATCCAGGAGTTTCCGAAGCCAAAGAATGCCAAAGAAGTAATGAGCTTCCTAGGCATGGCCGGATTCTTCAGAAAGTACATCAGGGACTTTACCAAGTTGGTAAACCCACTACAGGCACTCACTCACAAGGAAAACAAATTTTCTTGGGGTGTGGATCAGCAACGGGCATTTGAGGAGGTCAAGAGGAGGCTGACAGAACCACCGATCTTGACTTTCCCGGACTATTCGAGACCATTTCACATCTTTGTGGATGCGTCAACGGTCGGGATGGGCTCATCCCTGATGCAATGGGACGACCAAGTTCGAGACTATAGAGCAATTTCATTTGCCAGCCGAACTTTGTCGGAGAACGAGCGCAGCTGGGCGCCAGTGAAACTAGAACTTGGTGCGATTATATGGGCGTTGCGCCAGTACATCATGTACATTTATGGCCAACAGACAATTGTCCATACTGATCACAAACCATTGACTTTCTTGGCCAGAAGCCGTGAAGTGGCGCCAATACTCACAAGATGGTTCATGGAGCTCATGAGCTATGACAATGTGAGTATTGAGCATATAGACGGGAAACGCAACACGGTTGCGGATGCCCTGTCACGAATTGAACCCGGAAAGCCATCCCCGGATGAGCTTCAGGACATTATGGAATTCCCGAGGTGCTTTCCAGTCCTTGGGACCAGGACCGTCTCCAGCTCCAGTTCGGAGGCACTGGATGACGAAGAGGACCGTGTGTTCGTGACAATGGCCAGAGAAACCTTCAATAGGTTCGACATTGTCAAGGAACAGCGTGAAGATCCGGCACTCAGGATGTTTGCCACCTGTTTCACAGGGGAAGACACCCTGCCAGAAAATGAGGCAGACATCCCGAAGGAGGTGTACTGGCTAATGAACCAGGACACCAGGATCATGGATGACGGGATTGTCACCGTCCATATCCATGCAAAAGACGGGAAAGAGCATTCCCAGGTCGTTGTACCACGACACCTACAAAAGTGGGTGTTCGATCTGGTACATGGCTCAGAAATGGGCGGAGGACACTTTTGGCTTGCCAAAAGCTTGAGAAAATCGCGGCCATTTACTTGGCACCGCAAATTGCAGGACTTTGTGAAGTGGACCAAGGCGTGTCCGGAGTGCCAACTCCGAAAGAAGGCACAGCCGAAGGCACCGCTCCGACCAATGCATTACACAACGGTAATGCAGAGAGTCGCAGTTGACCTATGTGGACCCATGCCGCCAACGGCAAGGGGAAACAAGTACATCGTGAACTTCATCGACTGTTTCACGAAATTCGTCATTTCGGTGCCTGCACCGGATGCGAGGTCCGCAACAGTTGCGAAACTGTTCGTGAACGAGGTGGTTCTGAAATTCGGAGCCCCCATGGAACTCTTGTCTGACAACGCCACGACATTCCGGGCGAACTCATTTCAAGAATTGTGCCGGGATTTGAACACCCGGAAGGTCTTCTGCACCCCCTACCATTCGGAGGGCAACGGTGTAGTTGAGAGATCATTTAGGACCTGGCGGGACATCATCGCCAAACTGACCAGAGAACAAGGGGAGGACTTTGACACCCTGTTGTCAGCAGCCGCGTACTGCTACAACACGGCGGTCAATGATATGACGGGCGAATTGCCCTTCTACTTGATGTTTGGGCGGGATCCGATCCTGCCGGCGGACCAAGCACTGTACCCAGTCCCTCAGGGACATTCATGGGCAGTGGGGGACTTCCGTGAGGAACTCACGATGAATATGGCCAAAGCGTGGCGAACAGCTGAAGAAACGGCCTGGGCGAATGCCCTGAAGATGGCCGCTCAGTTTGACAGGCGGGCCAGGCCCGTAACGATCAAATTGGGTGATCTGGTCACTTTCAGGAATTACCGACTGAAAGTCGGGGAATTCCAGAAGTTCAGACCATTCTGGACCGGGATCCATCGCGTGAAAATAATGGAAGATGATGGACTTCACTGTTCCATTATTCCGGTTGAAAATCCGGAAATGGACGGGAAAAGAGTCCATGTCAACCAAATCAAGCAGTTCCGGGCACTGAACCACGAAACCGTGGATCAGGAAGTTCAAGACGTACCTGGTGATGAACCAGGTGACGCCATGCCGGACCAGCTTGGCTGGAAAGCTGGACATCAGCAAGTTGAAGAGGTACCGGCCGGTCCACCACCAAAAGTGGTGGATTTGGGATCAGTGCAGGGAAGGGACCAGGTTCCCACCCAAAACGGACCGGGAGAAGCCCGTGATGACCAAGAAAACTTGGTAAGGACCAGGACTGGCCGTACGGTCAGAAAACCTGCGCACTTCCGTGACTTCCAACCACATTAGCCAATCCCGGTCGGATTTCTGCGCCAAGGGGGAGGCAATGTGCAAAATTGGCCCCATGGCAAGCACTAACATGCAAACCATGGAGAGAAGGACAAGGACGGGAAGAACGGTCCGAAAACTAACCCGTTTTCGTGATTTTCGTCCGCACTGACCAACCCCGGCCAAATCTTGCGCCAAGGGGGAGGCATTGCCCAAGATTGGTCCCCAAATACGCAAAATTTGGGTGAGTACACACTCTACCAAGAAAAGTTGGCAGAAAATGCCCGACTTTTATGTTTTAGGGCCCATGGGAAGCATTAACGTGCAAACCATGGAGAAATACAGTAAAACTGTACAAGTTTGGAAAATGGTCCGTTGGTTCAAATCTTGAAAAATTTGAATCTGGCGCCTGATGGTCAATCGTGTTGATACATACAGTATCCAACACGGAACAGGCAGAGACGCAGAAAAATGATGAGAATTAATGCATGGTCTCTCATTTTTCTCTGCATCTCTGTTCTGAGACAGTGCACTATTTCCTATTAGTGCAGTGTCTGTCTCTGTGCTGTGTGCAGCAAATGCCTTTAAATACCGGCCATTTGCTCCACAAATTCAGTCTTCTGACGACACAAGCGAACTTCAGCGCTCAACAACTTCCTACAACTCTCATCGATTTTTTCCGAGAAGCACTCAGTGCTAAAAGTATTAAATTTTATTTTTCTTTTTCAAGCAACGCTCAGCGTTAAAAGTATTAATTTACTCTCTCCAAATTTGAACTCATTTCAATCTGAAAATGAGCGAGAAGAAAAACTCTTCTGCGGAAAAGGACCCGGGAAAATCCGGAGAAAATCCCGAACAGGGACAGGGAACCGGAGAAACCGGGACCACGAGCCAAACTGGCACTCTTACGGAAGAGCAGACCAGTGGCGATGATCGCTCATGCACTGGTAACAGTGTCAATGAGGAGGTCACGGAGGAGTACACGGAGGAAGAATACGAGGATGAGGATGAAGAGGAACACGAAGAGGAGGAATCCTCTGTCGTGGAAAATGAGCCTGATCTGCAACAGCAGACCAACCAGCTCAAACAGGTCCTGAACCTTCAGCCGAACTCGGGCGAAGGTCCAGAGAGTGGTCAACAACCAACCGCTGAAGCGGCCATGGAAGTTGATGAACACACGGTCACCACCTCAGGTGGGGTTGAGAAAAGCAGGCCACAAGTTCGAGCAGTACAGCCAACGGCTGAGCAAGAACGCCGTAAGGCAGTGGCAGACAAAGTGGCGGAACAGGAAAAGGAACGCATCAAGATGGAACAATCGATGCGGTTCCGAGAAAAAATGGAAGGAATATGCGGAGAGGCCGCGAGGGACCCGATCAGGGAGAAGTTCAAGGAGCGCATGAACAAAATATTTGGACCCTTCGGGGGTGGTGATCGAGTTCAGGGGTCCTCAGGACCAGAAAACCTGAACGTCACCAAAGGTACGGACCGATCCAAGGATCGTGAAGATCAGCAGATCGATGACTCCATCGAGCTGATCAAGGACATGGGGGACAACTTCTCCATGAAGGACATGGTCGAAGTGACGCAGGACACCCTCAAGATTGGGCCCAAGCACCAAAGCGGCAAAGGCCCTGGTGACCGTGGCGGCCGGAAGGGTGGAAGGTCCGCGCGTCAAGCACCGCGTGAGAAAACCCCAGCACCCCAACGTCAGCAATCTGAGGGTGACGTGTTCCAGAATCGCTTCTATTGCGATATCTGCGAACGATGGGGATGGCACCCGACGGAGCGATGTCGCACCCGAAGGGAGATGTTTAAGGCATCCGAAGCAGCCATCAAGAAAGCGGAGGCTGCAGCAAAGGCCATGATCGAACAAGCGGCCAATGAGGCCAAACGAGAAGTCTTGGCCAGGGCCAAGGTGAAGGTCAAGGAACGCCAGTTGGCGGAAGCCAGAAGGGCGGAGAGGCAACACACCACGTCGACCTCCTCCACCTTTGGTGGCAGTCAAGGGGACCGGAAGCGACCGGCGACTGACCAAGCATTCAGTCGTCAGGGCTCCCGTGAAGTGCCGAAGCGACGGCAGCAGGAGCCGGACACCCAATCCGACCTGACCCAGCAGTATGCTGCAGCTCAGGAGATGGAAGAAAGGGTGGATGAGGAAGCCAGGGCAATGGGAGCTCCTGGCACATCCTCAGGGAAGCCGGCGATTTCGCAGCAAGCGCGCGACAAGATCATGGCGGAACTCATCAACCGCTTCGCGGCGGGGGAAGAGGAACTGTTGCCGTTCATCAGCAGCGCACCCAGTGGGGCCTTAGCGAATCTGCTCGGCTCCGGTCAGGGAACAAGTGGCACGGGGGCAACCAGCGGCCTGTTCGTACCGGTAGCTGCTCAGCCGCGCAGCACATTTGGACTTTCGGGTCCGGGACCGGTCCCGAGCGACCGTGAAGGGAGCAGTGGTGATGCTCGGGCCACCCCGTCGGGGCGAGGATCCAGCCGGGACAGCTCCAGGAGCACCCAGCGTGGTAGACCCGCGCAGAGGGCGAGAGGACGCGGCGGACGTCAGGCAGAACCCTGCCGCCCGCCGAAAGAGTTCGGGAAGAGAGAGGACTCCCCTCCTTCGGGAGCGGGCATGATCAGGTGTGGCCTGACCAGGGGCGCCGGCTACGTGCCCAAGCCATCGGTTAGCGGCCGCTCATATGGCCAATCAGGCCAATCCCAGTCATCCACGAGTGGAGGGGGCAAGGACAAGCCAGTGCAGCAACAAGGCGAGTTGACCCGCCAACGTGCACTGGGCTTTGAGGCGAATGTGGACCTGGCATACCAAATGCCAGAGAATTTCCCACCGACTAGGTACTACATTGGCAAGAGAGTGGGGGACATGGCCATTGGCATTCTTGCCAATCCGGAACCGAGATCGGTGACGGTGACCTTCCCACTCTTTCTGCAATTCGGACACCTGGAACGACCAAATGATGCCCAAGGGCTCGTGGTCGGAGACATGGTCATGGTGACGCAGTTCACTCGACTGCTCAAACCAAAGGGTATTCCGAGAGAGTTCCAGCCCGGAAACTCGAACCCTCGGAACTATTTCATGAGCCAAGATCAGCAGATCATCATCCCGAGCTGCTTGGCCTTGAAATTCAAAAAGTCTGGACCTTCAGCATTGAAGCAGTTTAGACAGATTGCGGCAATCACGATGGTGGGGCAACCCAACCCATCAGGGAACAAGTTCAAGTGGACAGCGGAATTTGCATCCATGCACTACCAGAAGGGCGGCAAGGCCAAGAATGCCCACATTCTGGATGGATCATTTCCGGGAGGGTTCAGAAACCCACCAGAGACTGGGCACTACGCATGGATCAATGCGTACGGAAAGCAGAAGAACCAGACCCTGTACATCGGGGATCTGAATGTTCCTGCTGCATGGTCGGACTTTGCGGATTACGCAGAGAATGGCGAATGCGTACTGATGTGGATGGAACGGTTGCCCAAGGACACCTTGGCAACTATGAAAGAAAACAAAGGTCTCGGAAGCGGGGAGCACACCCCGTTCTCCTTTCGGAAGGACTTTGAGGTCATCAAGATGGCCAACACGGCTGCTGCAGCCGGGGAACGTCAGAAGTATGTCCAAGATATGGGACGGGCGAAGATGCCGGGAGAAATCTCGAGCATCGGCGACAACAGGTCGTACACCTTTGTACCTACCTGGACCAACCCAAGACCACCTGACGTGGCAGCGTGTGTACGGTACCTCCAACCTGGCAACATGGCCAAGCTGGAGAGGAGAGTGGGGGAGAAATGGGAAACCATGTTCCCCGTGGTCACCCAGGCGGTGGTTGCGCCCGGAGGTCTGATTCGGCACGTCCGCTTCCGCCGTGTCGTGGAAAGATACGGACGGAGAGAGGACGAGGGGCCAACCGGAGAGGACCAGGATGGTAACCCCGATGTGCACCAATTGGAGCGCAACATGGCGGACCTCCTGAGACGGGACGAGGCAGAAATGCCGGAACCTGGGGAATTGCCAGACGAAGAGGAACTGGTGACCCCGGAAGAAGAAGAGAGATGGTTGGACTTCAAATGGCCGCACCGCAAGCAATTGCGGTTGACCGTTGATGAACAGGCCACCGGCTTGGAGGAACGGATCTCGCTTCTGGCGAGTTGTCCTGTTCCCCAACTGGTTGATGAGGCGTGGGCCGGTGGTTTCCAGTCCATGCGGACGGAACTGCTCTGCACACTCATTCCGACCAGCGATGTCAAGTCATCGCTCGAAATGACATATGCCAATCGGGACGCGCCGAGGTCTTTGGGCGATTGCCCGAAGTACCACGAAGCGCCGAAGGACTACACTGAAAAGAATGAGGAAATTCCCGTCATGGTTCCACCAGACGAGGAGGGTCAACTGGCTTATTTGGCCAGGTGCTCCCCAATGTGGGAACAGGCACGGTCCATCCAGGGCCGGATCGAACTTGTCCGAGCACTTTATGCAGATCAAAACCTCAACGACGAGCAAAGATTGGCTCTGTCGGCGACGGTGTTCAAACTGCATCCGGGCATCTTCGTGCAGGCACCAGCAGGGTCGGGGAAGACTTTCCTGCTAGGGATGATCGCGCAGTACATGGCACTCAGCCGCCCGGAGGAGAAAATCCTGGGAATGGCGGTGACCAACCTCGCGGCCATGCACCTGGCAGAGGGAATCTGCAGTGCCAGAGGCCTGCTGGACTCGAGTGACAGGGTCATTCCATCGATCCTGGCCGTCCAATCGACGCACTCGATGATCTCCGAGCAAGCTCGGGAGTATGGGTCACGGATGAATCAGGCACTGCTCAACCGGATTGGGGTTGTTGCACATGTGCGCGAACTGATTCGGCGCCGTGAGAATGACGAGCTCCCATTAGAAATGATGACGGAGGCTCAATTGGAACTCTGCCAACGCTATGTCAGCAACAAGACAGAGCATCCAGGGGACCTGACGGATGATGACAAAATGACCAGATTTGTCATGATGCGTCAGCGAGACATTGAAGTCGTGGTGTGCACCGTGGCGAAGGCACAGCAGTTGACCAAACTGCTGGATGAGGTCAAACTCATGATGGTCGATGAGTGCCAGATGGTGCGGATGGTGGACGTCCAGAACTTGGTCTGGGCCACCAACATTGACCAACTGGTCGTGACAGGGGACATCCACCAGTTGCCACCTCATGTGCAACCGGACTGGCAGGACTGCGACCGGTTCAAATTCACACAGAACTCTGTGGCAGAATTCTTTACCCGGTGGCTTGACAACAAGACCATGCCGCTGAGAAAGGTTTACCGGTTCCACAAGGACATGGTACCCGTCATCAGCCATGCGTTTTACGCAGGCAGTGTGGAACACGGTCTCGGGGATGTCAATTCCCGCACGATGGTGACTGACCACCAGGTCCCGGTCACAGCCCGGAGAAACCCGATCTCTCTGATCCACCACACGGAGAGGGAGACGGCAGCGGCTGGAACCTCATGGTCCAACCAGGCCCAGGAACAAACGGCAGAAGCCATCCTGAGAACACTCAGAAGACGGGTCCCGCATGCCTCGGTGACCGTGGTGTGCTTCTATGTGGGGTCAGCGCGGAAAATGGAGGATGTGGTGGCCAGGCTGCTTGCGGCCGAACCCGATCAACCTCCTGAAAACCGCAAGATGGAAGTTCGGACTGTCCACTCATACATTGGACAAGAAGCAGACTTTGTGATTCTGCTCACAACCCGGACCAGATCTCCCGCCGGTCTCCGGCCAGGGAGAGCTGAGATCAAAGAGTTTGTCCATGAGGCACAGATTGCAACGGTGGCATTCACCCGAGCAAAGGAGGCCGCCTTTGTGATTGGCAACATGGACTTTCTCTATGAGAAGTTCGATCAATCGGCCATGGACCCCGAAACAGAGCCCCTGGCGGCTGTCGGGAGATACATCAACCGCACTGCGAGAGTGTCTCCACCAGTGCAGGGACAAAGATACCGAGAGTATCTGGAATGGCTGTTGACTCAGCCTGAGGGAACTCACCCAGTGTATTCGGAACATGGTGAGGTCCTCCTGGACACCCGCTACGGAAACTTGGCATTCACAGCCGACACCTGTGCGGGGAGGAAGCACCATTGGATTTTCGGGGCCTCGACCCCCGGTCCAGCGCAATAGGGCTGAGTGCCCTGAAGGAACTGGCTTAGTCGGGAATCACCATTGTGCTCACTGTACTCGCAGTGTTCGCGGTGGTGAATGTGTCGGACATGGTGAGAGTGGTGGAAGTGGTGGACGTGTTGAAAGTGGGGGCAGTGGTGGCTGTGTCCGTTGGTTCTGTAATATGGTCCCCGGAATCCCGCAAGGGAGGACGGCAGGGTTAGAACTGAACGGTCAGCTAGCCACTAGGTAGGACAGGCTTCGAGTTGTGCTCAGCACAGAAAGTAATAAAGCCGCCCCGGCACCTTCTTGACAAGTTGTGCTCAGCACAGAAAGTATTAAATTAACTTCCTCACACTCTTTCAGGCTTCCTCAGGCCTGTTAGGGACGTCTAATGAACTCCAAAGAGTTCCAAAGACGCCTTCGGGCGCACCTTTACGAGTTGTACTCAGTACAAAAAGTATTAAATGAAACATCTCTTCCTCTTCTCTTTTCATCTCTCTTTTTCAGGCATCCTCTGGCCTTTCTATAGTGTTCAAAAGAGTCCCAAAGACGCCTTCGGGCGCAAACTCTTCGAGTAGTGCTCAGCACTGAAAGTATTAAATTAACCCTCAATTTCTTTTTTAGGCTTCCCCAGGCCTTCAAAGTGTTCCAAAGTGTTGAACAGAGTTCAACAGAGTCCAACAGAGGCCTTCGGGCGCAAAACCACACGAGTTGTGCTCAGCACAGAAAGTATTAAACTAACCTTTTCTCTTTTTTGGGCTTCCTCTGGCCCTTAATGTGTCGCAAAGTGTCCAAAAGTGTCCCAAAGAGGCCCTCAGGGCAAACACAACTCTTTGAGGGAAGTGCGAGGACGCACTTCGCGCCAAGGGGGAGGTGTGATGGGGCATAACCCCATCACCCCCGCCGGACACCGACAGTTCTAACTGTTGGTTGAACTCTGATCTCTTCCAATGCACAACTGCACGGAAGGACAAACAAACAAACAAAAGAAGAAAAGGACCCCGCGGTGGCGGGAGAAGAGGGACAGAGGAAATAGTGCATCCGTCTGACCTAACAGTCAGACAGAGACACGCCCGCGCCCAACGGCTGGAGGATGGCGTGGAAAAGAGGACCCCGCCGTTTTGGCGGGAAGAGAAAGAGAAAACAGACGTGAATGTGACCATCTCGCACATTCACAGTTCAAAGGAACGGATTAGCGCCGTTTCCTGCACTTTCGTGCGGGAACCAAGCACTATTTCGTGCCGGAATCTGTCGGAACCCCGCCCACCCCAATGGGAGGAGACGGGGGAAGATTTAAGGCGGGCAAAGAGAAAGAGAAGTCAGTCTTTGACCAACCTTGAGCCATTCTTATTTTGTGTTCTGCAACGCGACAACAAAGCTCTTCTGATATTTCATCATGTCTTCAGTGATCGACGACCGCACCTGTGGAACTGAGAAGCCGAGCCGTGGGGGCTCCCTCGCCGTATCCGACGTCCGGGTAGGACGCCATAAGGGTGTTTCGGAACGGGAGGAGAGCAGCGGACTTGGCCGAAAGTGCCATGAGGACCGCGGTGCTTCGGCACTCAGCGTGTCTGGAATAAAAGGAGGGGCCAAGTGCCCGGGAGGAATGCGTGAGAGTGAGTGGCGAGTGGCACTCAGTGCCGAAAGTATTAATGTAAAACCCGAACGTTTGCGAGTTGGACTCAGTCCAGAATGGAAAGGGCCCGGGAGCAATCCCGGAGAATCGCTGATCGGACTCAGTCCTGATCGCGTCAAGTTCAACGCTTTCTGGCCCAGGGAGGAGAAAGCCCGATGGTTCCAAAGGGAAGCCGATCGGATCCGGGCCTGGCGCGAGGCCAGAGAGGGGAGAAATCCCGAAGATTTTCGAGTGGGACTTAGTCCCGAAAGTATTAATCAAACCCAAATGGAACCACTGGCGGAGACGCCAAAGAGGCCCGCAAAGGCCACAAAAGTGGCCCACGGGGCGCCCGCCCCTTCGGGCGAGGAGTCGGACCCTCCCGTGAAGTTCAAGCAGTACTTCGGGAGTGAAGACTTGGGATGCGAACCCAAGCAGGACCCCACCTCCCCTAACAGGGAGATGGCAACGAACCATGAAAGCACGCTTTCCAAATTCGAAGGTACAGCTCGCCCGAACACTATGGGAGAGTTGGTGAAGTCGGCCGCTGGGGGTGGACCTGATCAGCACGTTGATCACTGCGCAACGGATGCTAGGGACTGGGACGAGAGAACCCGAGTGTTCATGTTCCAATCCAGAGAGGCCTCTGGGGCGCCAGTGAGTGGCGCCCATGACGCTCACGGTTGTCCTCATGCCGTCTCGGGAGAGGAGCGGCACTCGGTGGCCGGCCGAGAGTGGGTTCCTAATGGGCCCAGCGCCCGCTCAAAGCCTAGCCAAGGGACTTGGACGCCGGAAACGGTGATCCCGATCCCGGTCTCTCTCGGAACCCTGACTTCCCTAGCCACTTCGGCTTTGGACGCCCGGACTCAGACGCACCCTTTATTATGTACTGGTCGCCACGGATGGGGTCGAACAAATCAAAACATTACTGGTAGCACCTGTACCCAAGGTTCAGGAGCGAGCAGTACCAGAACGGGAAAGCGTGCGGACATGGAGCAGGACGGAAGAATCCTGAAGTTGGAGTGGGACCTCCATGATCTTAGATCACGGATGGAAATGCACCAAGGACAGACGGACAAGCGTCTGGAGAACTTGGACAGGAAAATGGACCAAATCCTGCAGTTGATGCAGGAGGGAAAGGACAATACGGTGCCGAAGTTGTGCACAACCAAGGCCGTATTTGACGAGGTACGTGCCCAGCACGGACTGCAAGATGAGGACACGAGTGGAAGCAGTTCACTGCGCTCGCGTCAAACGAAGGAAGAAGGGACACGTATCATACGATACGGTGATCATGGACCGGACATGGCCGACGACCATGATCCAGTGAGTGTTCAGGACATGCGCCTCAGGGCACATGATGCCCCAATAGTGGACATGGACTACATGCCACCGGGTTTGGACAAGGATAAGGTCTATCAAGACCGGATGTTCCCGGACAAAGAGGAGCTGATGGATGGGAATATGTATTCCCGTCCGTTGGTGGAAAACTGGAAGAGAAAAGCGGTGTTGGGACTGCACACCCAGACCCTGGACAGGGCAAGGGTGATGCAGGAGATACGGTACAAGTCTCAGACACTACTGTACCCAATCTGGATTCCGTGTCAAGACACGGATAGGAACTGGCTTGTTGGCAGGGTGTTGGAGGCCAACTCCAAAGCCATCGCCAACATGGACAAGAGAACCAAGGGCAAGGCCCTGCAGGATGGAATCATCATTGATTCCGGAGGGTACGGCGAGCAGCCGGATAATTGGATCACGCAGACCCAGGACTGGGATGCAGAACTGTGGGACAGGGCGTACGGTGCCCGGCAAAGAGTCCAAGCCGTAATGCACGGGTGCAGGACGCACACGGGTGAAGAACCCTCGGATTGGGGAACACCGCGTGGGGAAGGGGTACCCCTGGAAGGGGATAGAATCACAGCACAGATTGTGGATCGTCTGGAATTCGGAAACTTATGGTTTCCGACATGTCCGGAGAACCCAAGGGGTATGCAACTGGTCAAGGACAGGACCATTTGGTGGAACTACATGGC
>LDKF01001901.1:0-18822 GCA_001026735.1 Rotylenchulus reniformis
TTTTTGAATAAACTCAAGGACTGTGAAATTATTTGTAAAAGATCTGCGGCCTGAAAATTTCATTTTTGGACAAAAATTTCTGAAAAACCCAGAAAAGGCCTGTAAAAAATTCTGAAAAACCTAAAAAAGGCCTGAAAAAATACCGCATTTCAGAAACCAAAATGTTGTTTCACATGGTGTACGGTACATTGTAAAAAACCCGAATTTCTAAAATCATAAACAAACCCCAAGAAAATTTTTGAACAAAAGGCCTATGAAATTTTTTGAAAAAAAACTTGAGGTTTGTAAAATTTTTTGAATAAACTCAAGGACTGTGAAATTATTTGTAAAAGATCTGCGGCCTGAAAATTTCATTTTTGGACAAAAATTTCTGAAAAACCCAGAAAAGGCCTGTAAAAAATTCTGAAAAACCTAAAAAAGGCCTGAAAAAAATACCCATTTAAGAAACCAAAATGTTGTTTCACAGGGTGTACGGTACATTGTAAAAAAACCCGAATTTCCAAAATCATAAAACAAGCCCCAAGAAAATTTTTGAACAAAAGGCCTATGAAATTTTTTGAAAAAAAACTTGAGGTTTGTAAAATTTTTTGAATAAACTAATGTAAAATTTTTTGAATAAACTCAAGGACTGTGAAATTATTTGTAAAAGATCTGCGGCCTGAAAATTTCATTTTTGGACAAAAATTTCTGAAAAACCCAGAAAAGGCCTGTAAAAAATTCTGAAAAACCTAAAAAAGGCCTGAAAAAATACCGCATTTCAGAAACCAAAATGTTGTTTCACAGGGTGTACGGTACATTGTAAAAAACCCGAATTTCCAAAAATCAAAAAGTTTGTGGAACTTTTTCGGGGTTTGAAAAAAATTTGTGAATAATTTTTTTCAAAATTTCCCAGGCCTTGGGCTTCAAAATACATACTCAAAACAATTCACAGACCTTGAGTTTATTCAAAAAATTTCACAAGTCTCATTTTTTCAAAAATTTTACAGGCCCTGTGTTTTTCAAAAATTTTCATATGTCTTATTTTATCAAAAAATTCACAGATCTTCTTGAGTTTTTTCAAAAAAAATCACAGATCTTGAGTTTATTTACGCTTGTATCCTTTGAGTCTCTTTATTATAGGGGTCCTTATAGTCCTTTCCAAAAATCTCACAGGCCTCGAAATTTTTTTTTAATTTCACAACATTCATGTCCAATATTCTCGAAAATGTTAAAAAAAAATTAAAAATTTTATAAAACTTAAGAAAAATTTTCATAAAGGCCCCCTCTATTCATATTCCTTTAAAAATTACCCCGGGAAGTCCGCAAAAATGAAAAATATGAAGTATTATTTTTTTTAAAAATTTGACGTCTACGTCAAGAAGTGGCGTCAGATGACGTAATGCGTTAAAATGGACGTCATATTCGGATTCGGCACCCCTGAAAACACCCAAGAAGATTTTTTCTTAAGAAAAAATCGAATTTGAAAATTTATTCGATTTTTTAGCCCAAATATTGGTAGAGACTTTTGGAAGGGGTCCCTTAAGCCCTTCCCATAAAGAGGGAATTTCGCACCTGCGAATCAGCGAAAAATCACGACCCGCGCGCAGCAAAAATTAATTAACAATTTTGGATGATGTGAAATTTATGAAAAGAAAGTGAAAAGGCACATCTAGACATTCTGACGAATCAAATTAGCTAAAAAATCATTCAGATCGGTAAGAAATCAGGGTAGTTTGGTGAGGGGACAAACGCAAATTATTCAAATTTTGGAGTGAACTTTCATTTTGTTTCATGTCAAACTACACTGATTTCTTAATCGAGATCTATGATTTTTAGTTTAATATATTCGTAAGAATGTCTAGATGATTCTATACCATTTCTTTTCATAAATTTCCCATCATACAAAATTGTCAATTACTTTTTGTTGCACGTGGGTCGCGATTTTTCGCCAATTCGCAGAAGGGAAAGGGCCCTCCGGTGGGAAAGTCTGAACCGCTCCTTACCAAAATCCTTCAAAAAGGATATTTTGACCAAAGGAATACGAATTTAATCAGTGCCGGCGTTCTCTAAAGAGACTGCCGGGGAAAATTTATTTTAGAGAATTAGACCTACTTTTCTAAGAAATTTCATGTTTTTAATAAATTCATTAAAGAATTATATTGCAGTAAGGGAAGCCGGCGACTCCGATAGTGGCCGCCAGGAAAATTTTTTGGACGGGCCCATTTTCTTTGTAAATTTCATCAATTTTTTGGTAACTTTTAAAATTTCACTGTATTAATAAGTGATGGGTACCGACAGGGGCCGCCGGGAAAACCGATTCGCAGGTTTTTTCGCAGGTGCGCAGGTGCGATTCGCAGGTGCGAAATTCCCTCTTTATGGGTATGGCTTAAGGGACCCCTGCCAAAAGTCTTTACCAATATTTGGGGTAAAAAATCGTATAAATTTTCAATTCGATTTTTTCTTAAGAAAAAAATCTTCTTGTGTGTTTTCAGGGGTGCTGAATCCGAATATGACGTCCATTTTAACGCATTGCGTCATCTGACGCCACTTTTTGACGTTGACGTCAAATTTTTAAAAAAAATAATACTTCATATTTTACATTTTTATGGACTTCCTGGGGTAATTTTTGAAGGAATAAGAATAGAGGGGACCTTTATGAAAATTTTTCTTAAGTTTTTATCAAAATGTTTTTAATTTTTTTTTACATTTTCGAGGATGCTGGACACGAATCCTGTGAAATTTTTGAAAAAAAAATTCGAGGTCTGTGAAATTCTCTGTGAAACTCGGTTACTTTTTGGGTGTGAGCAAAATTCTTGTGCCATTATGTACGCCTATTTGTATGTACTGTATAAATCCTGAAATTTTTTTGAAATCTCTAGCAATTTGAAATTTTTTACGAATTTTTTACGATTTTGGAATTTTGAAAAAATCGGAATTTTGGCAAAAAATGTGGCAAAAACTGTAAAAAATGATGAAAATTTTGAAAATCCAAGCACGGATTCGTGTTCAGCATCCCCGAAAACATAAAAATTGATTAAATTTGTTTAAAAATTTTCAATTTAAAAAATTTACAAAAATTTTGCCCAAAAAATCGGGTGAGACTTCCGTCCGGGGGCAAGGGAGGATTGGCCCTTCCCTCGCCCATCCGATGCACCAGAGGGAGGGAAAAACAAGAGCTGGGCTCAGTTTGCCCTTCAAAAACTTTTTAATTTTCAAAGAAACAAATATTGCACCCTTAGGTAGGAAATACCTAGAGATTTTGGGGAATCTAAGGAGCCCAAAAACAGAAAAATTGGAACATTCTAAATGAAAATCCTTTTGGTGACAAAATTAAAAATTAGTGAAAAAATTGGGATTTTTGCGAAAAAATGGACTTTTCGAATTATTTTGCGGCGCATGCCAGAAAAACAGAGACCGGATTCGGATTCCTTGGGTCCGATTATCCCTTGCCATGGGTAGGGAATTTTCCAGAAATTTTTTTTCCAAATTTTAAAAAATTTCGCAAAAATTCGATTTGTTCTTTTTTCCCTGTGAATTTTCTACGGTTTTTTTTTGAAATTCTTGTAACTCGGTTACTTTTTGGGTTTGAGCTAAATTCTTGTTCCATTTTGTATACCTATATATACTGTTTGTTTGTTTGTTTGTTTATCTGCCACTAGGGCGACATTCCAGGAAATGCACGAACAATAAAATAATGAACAAAAAAAAACAATTATATACGGTCAATCAAAATCCAAAAACAACAAAATATGCCCATTGATCATGCTCCGGGAGTAAGGCGTGACAAATATGGGGTAAGATCAAAATTTTCAAGGAGTTTAATAAATTCAGTTGGAGAAGATTTACGAACGTTGCTTGGTAATCTAGAATATTGGTTTGGTACTCTAATGAAGAAAGAATTATATCTGATCTGGTTCGTTACAGCCGGCAAATAAAATTTAAATGGATCATTTCTTGTTTTTGATTCTTTAATAATAAATGAATTTTTATAATCAATTTTTACAGCTCCATGAAGAATTTTATGAAAGAGGATTAAATCTGTTTTCAGCCTACGAATTTGGAGTGAATCAAGTTTGTATTTCTTAAGTAAAATTGAATAATCAGGGATGTTTTGCCAGGATGGGATCGATTATAAACAATACGTAAAAATATTTTTTGAACTCGTTCAAGCAAATCAATATCTTTTTTAAGATATGGGTTAAAAACTGGCGACGAAAATTCTGTCAATGTAAAATATAGGTTTTGTAAATTTGGATAAGGAGATCAGGATTATTAGAGCGAGTACCCCGCAACAAAGTATAGAAAACCCTATTAGCTTTGCTGGCAACTTCTTCAATATGACTTTTCCATTTCAGATCAGGTGAGAAGTAAATACCAAGATCTCTAACCGAAAGGTTTTGTTGGATGGTGTGAATTTTGGAATTATGAAGAAAATAATCCATTTTTGGATTTTTTTGAACCAATGTACATGACATTGCATTTTTCGGGTGATATTCTCAGACCTTTCAGCGTTGCATACTTTTCAAGCTTATATATAAATAGTATCTTTAGTAATTCTCAATATGTTTGTTCTTTCCCCGTTTTCTTTCCACGCTCTATTTGTGCTTTCATGTTCCCATTTTATCTTAAAGGCATTGTTGAATAGTAAAATTGAGCTAGTTTTTTTATTCATTTGGTCTGAGAGTAAATCATTTTTTGCTAAAATTACTTTAAACCTTATGTTGTTTTTCGTGATTAGGCGTTTCCTAAAAATCGGCAAAAATATATTTTTTTATTAAAATAGAATTTCCCAAAAATAAATCAATGATAAATCAGGAAACTATAACTATACCAATACTCCATTTATTTTTAACAAATGTTTGTCATTGTGAATTGTTGTTAAATAATGTTATTGAATAATCATTCGATGCCAGAATACGCAAGTGGCGCAAGGACAATCCGACAATAAAAGTAAAAGCAACTTTTTCACATAATTTATACTGTAAACCTTATTTAAATTATATAATTTGTTGAAAGAATAATTTGGCAAAACGAACTATGTTAGGAAAATCTGTAAGGAGGGTCGCGAACTTAATTTACCCTAAGTTGATCAGTATTAGAAGATTATAGGGATTAAATAAGTGCATATACTTGGCGCTGCGTCCATATTGATAGATTAAATAAATATATATTTAAAAATTCGCCAAATTTCGTCTCAGAATCTGTTGGACTTTGTTATGTACATTTCTACAAAAGGGCATTTTTCTTTTGCAAAATAAAAATCCTAGTTTTTTACTGGAAGACGACATGATGCTGGGTCAATAAACACGCATTTCCTTAGGAATTTGGAAATCAGATAATTGATGCACACAACATTGGAGAACGCTCGTTAAATTTTACAATTTTCTGGTGTCCAATTTATAGTCTTGGTTGTGGATTTTTCTCTGCTTATTGATTTATTTCAAAATACATCAAATTAGTTTTTTATTTAAAAATTTAATTTAGTTTTTACTAAATATTTTATATTATTGTTTTTTATGATCGCGAATCGGAATTTTTTGGGAATTTTTTAAAGTGTTTTAAATGGGTTTAATCATCTTATATTATAAATAATATATAATTATGTTAAATTGGGGCTAATTTTCAAGATGCGACAAAAGTCCTGCAACATTCATTTCTTTGCATTTTGTTAAAAGGAATTATAAACAGTATATTTAGGTATTTAATGCTTTTTGTCTTAAAACGCTTTTTCGTTCCCATTAGGTGCCTTTAATTTTTTTTTCGAGTCCCAAATCCTTTTCTTCGCTGGTTGGCGATCATTGCTTCCTCTACGATCACTTCACTAATCAGCAAGCGAACGACCACTTATTCCTCCCGCCGTTTGAACACTCATCCGCCTCTGCTGAACACACCACTTTCCGTGCGCTAATACCCCGACTTGCACTGACACTAGCAGCCCCTTTATTTTAATATTTATCTTTTAAATTTCATTTATCTTTATTTGTGAGCGTTTGTGCGTTGAAATTTCACTTTTTTTTACATTTTATAAAATTAAATAAATATTGAATAATTTATGGATTCATATTTTTTGTCTAGTGACAAAACTCCAAACTAATAAATATTTAGCTTTTTCCCATTATTAAATTAAAGTTATCGTTAAATTTAGGTTTACTAATCTACCTTAGGTTTTTTGCTATTATTTTTAATTCTTCAGCAGCCTCTTGAAAAGTCCTTTTTTTCACTACCAAATGAGTGGCCATTTTGGACAAAGCTGACGACGGTTAACTGGTTTACATAGTATCCTTAAACTTAAGTCAACAATTTTTAGAACTTTCTCCGTTCTTAATTCTAATTAAAAACTTTTTTATTTTTTCAGGTTAATCATAAGTGATTTTAACGAAGCATTAATTAAAAATAATAAATTATAAAATTTACAAATTTCCACATCAGATTATTTTGTAAATACAATTTAAAACCGTAATAAAAAATTGCTGCCTTATTTTTTACTAGATTAAGCTGACAGAATACATAAAATATTTTCATCAAATCTTGATTTTAACATTTTTATGAAAAATTACATGAAAAGTGTCAGAAAAATAAGGAAATCCCTTCATGTTATAATTGAAGCGATTTTCTGTAATTTAATTTTGTTTTTTATGCAAGATTGGAAAAGATATGGAAATGCAAGATTGGAAAAGATATGGAAATTTAAAGAATAAAACACTTGGAGGCAATCGCTTAAAAAATATTAATCCAATTCCAATCATGAAATCCAGATTTCCACCAATTTTACATTCATGTAGCTTCCAGGATTTTAAAGATTATTAATATTATTATTTTTCATTTAAATGTCGCCGCCTGATGATCTGCGGAAAATTAATTGCTTTCAAATTATTCAAAACAATTAAACTAAAAGAATCGCTAGAATTTATATGGGTTGTAAAAATAAAATGTAAAATTTGCAAAATATTCTTGAAAATTTAACAAAATATTCTTGACAATATAGGTCAAATTTGAAAGAATTTTTCAGTTTTGATTGGAGATATAATTAAAATCAATTGACTTTGATTATTGTTCTAATTTTATTAAGATTTGTTTAATATAATTTAACAACATCAGTAAAGTTTTATGTCGATGCCATTGGGTAGCGAAATTTGCAAATCATTAATGAAATGAATATTAAAAATAAAAGCGGCCTAATGACAGATCCTTAGGCAACCCCTGCTGAAATTAATTTTAAATGACCTTTTCCCGAATCTTTTATTGCCCTTTTTATGGTTTGTAAAATATGTCGAAAGAATTCATTTCTTTGATGCCAATGAGTTTCTATTTTGCTGTATATACTTGTTTTTAAGAACAATTTCACAGCACAAACATATCATCCTGGCTGTATATACTTGTTTTTAAGAACAATTTCACAGCACAAACATATCATCCTGGTCCGATTTGGAAGTAAACTAATTTGTAAAAAAACAAGACGCTAACCTAAAAAATACAAAAAATATTATTAAAAAATATATTAATTATCTCTAGTAGAAGCGTCGCTTTCAAAAAAATTTTGAAAGCGCCATAAAATATTAGGAACTTAAGATATTTCCTCTCCATTCCTTTCGCCACTGACTGGCCTCGCCACACACCGGCCCGCCAGACCGTCACAGAACTTTTACCAAAAAGTTGGAAATGTGTACGGTTTTTGAATCGAAAAAAGTGTTCGTTGATGGTCATGACCGGTGCATCCCTGTTGGAGATGGTTCAAATTGGCCGACGACAGATTGTGGAGGTAAGAAAATGGTATTTTTAACAGCAGAGTTCCCAGATGAATGCCAAGATTGTTTTAATAAGTTGTTTTGCTGAGCTACCCAACTCAAAAGGATTAAAAACCCATATAGAGTTTATTCTAGATCTCGTTAGATCAAAATATAAAAGGCAAAATTGTGCAGTATTTTATGTTTATTAGACCGATAACTTTAACCTGATTTGAAAATTTCTTCAGGTAGTTAATTATTAATTAGCCTAAATAATTCGCTTTTATTTCAAATATAAGAGGGGAGGAATAAGAGGGGAGGAGGTCGGTAGGGGACGTTTGAGCGCGGCCGGTTGAGCGCCAGAGCTAGAAAAATCATTATAACTCAGCTCAAACGAAATATAGAGAAACGATTTTAGTGTCAAAAGATAGGTCTAAATGTCTGCTATAAAAATCAAAAAAGACCATGCGGATTGGCCAAGTGAGAAAAGAGTTATGGGCAAATCTTTGGCCAAAATCACGATTGCGCGTCTTAACTTGGCCATAACTTTTTTTCTATTTGGCCAATCCGCATGAACTCTTTTGCATTTTTATAGCAGACATTTAGACCTATCTATTGACACTAAACTCGTTTCTCCCTCTGGCGCTCAACCGGCCGCGCTCAAACGTCCTGTTTCGGGAGGAGGTTGCGCTATTCTGCTTTCTAAGGATATTGCTCATGAAACTATTTTTCAAGGGACAAAATTTCAGTGCCAAATAGTCCACCTAAAGCTATTATTAAATAAAACAATAAATATTATCTCTATTTATAGGCCACCAAACTGTTCAATTACATGTACCAAAAAAATATTCAAATTTATTTAGGATAGAATAAAAGGACATTGCATCATAATAGGAGATTTTAATGGACCGAAAATTGATTGGGAAAACTCTAATGCTCAAAAAGATAAAATAGGTAATCTTATTCTTGAATTTTCGCTCCAGAATAATTTTCACCAATTAGTTAAAGAACCGACTAGGGAAGATACAATTTTGGATTTAATTTTGTCTAACTCAGATAATTTGGTCAAAAATGTCAGTGTTGGACAGAATTTTTCTACATCTGACCATAAAATAATTGAGTTTTCTTTAACCTCATCAATTGCAAAAATATCAAAACCAAAAACTTTTAATAGAAATTTCAAAGATCGTAAATTTGACCAACTTAATCATTTTTATTCTAAAAATCCATTGGAATGATTTCTTGGGTAGGAACTTTGCCATCGAGGATAAATATAATGCATTTATCACATTACTATTGCAATTTTTTAGTCAAATATTTCCTTTGAGGCCGCTAAATAAAGTCGTCAAAAATAATTATTCAGATAAAATTCAAACTTTGAACCAGAGAAAGTTAGAATTACATCGTCGAATAAAAGTTTCACCGAATAAAAATGATCTGAAAATTGAATTGAAAATTATAACTAGATTATTAAAGAAACAGCTTAAAATTGCCTATAATCAAAAAGAATCGAAAATAATTAATAAAGGGACAAAAGCATTGCATAAATTTATCCATAATAAATTTAAAAATATATATATATATACGATATTCCCCCATTAATTGATCAAAATGGTAAATTTCATTTTAAGGAATTTGCTAAATGTAAGTTGATGACGAATTATTTCCAAAAATCCTTCATTCCTAGAAATTATGAAGAAAAAAAATAATGAGGATATTATCCAATCTTCCTCAGAAATGATCGATATTGATTTTGATATATTAGGTAGTGCGGAAATTCTCAAAAATTTGCCTAATAAAAATTCAACCTCTCCTGATGGCATACCTTACATCTTGCTTAGTAAGTGTGCTGAAACAATAGCGTCAATTCTTACTGAACTATACAGAATAATCCTTGATTATGGCAAAGTTCCCCCTATTTGGAAGACATCATTCATTTTACCAATATTTAAAAAGGGTGATAGAAATAATCCGAGTAATTATAGGCCTATTTCGTTAACCTGTACAACCTGTAGAGTAATGGAACGAATAATTTCAACCAAAATAATTGCCTTCCTACAAAAAATAAAAAAATTTTGACTACGAGCAATTTGGATTTCTAAAAGGAAGATCAAAAACAAGTAAACCCTAATATTTATTTTATTACTCTATTTTGTTTACATATTTTGAAAATACCAAAATCCGCAATTTTAATCATCTCAGTTTTAAAAATTATTGTAAATTTTTCATTTATTTTTTAAAAATTTCGTTATTAAGAGTGTCAGAGAATTTTTAAACAAAGCCCTTTTTCAAAAATTGACTATTTTGGTACAATCTTCCTAATCCTCCATCCTCCAAATATTTCAATAAAAATTAATTAAATATATTTATGACGGTTTTAAAAGTTATGTAGGACATATTACAAAAATATTATGTAATGATAATTTATTACAGTGGATTATATTACATGTAAAGGTTAAATAAAATGTAATTAATGTTGATCCTATCTCTAAAAAATCTTATCAATCAAGTCTTTACGCACATAGGCGCTAGGCCATTACTGTCGCGAGCGACGAGGGATTTTGAACTTTGATGCCTCCCCTCTTGAGTTCCCTCTTCCTTTTCTTTTGCTGATTTTCCCGCTTATTCCTTTTTTCGGGCTCATCCCCATCCTTCGCATCCCCTACAGTACACCCCCCCACTTCCCTTCTCCTTTTGTTCATCGCTTTGCATTCCAATCTGTTTATCGCTAAATCTGATTTGTAAGTTGTTGATCATCTTTTTTGGCCCTTTTGGTGTCTGATCCTTTCTCTCTTTTATCCCTTCTTATCTCTTACTTGCCGTCGTATTTCTCCTTTTTGCCTTTCTCTTCCAACTTTGGCCCTTTGCCTTTTGATCCTCTCCCCCCCCCCTTTTTTCTTTCCTTTCTTCCGAGGATGGGACATCTGGCCGTCCCAATACAACTTTGTTTTGTACAGGGTGCGGCAAAAGTCCTTGCCCGCGTTAAAAAGTTAATAACTTTTTTATTAATGGAGCAAATTATGAATAAATACTGTCAAAAGATGCGCAAGAAAATAGTGTATAAAAACATAAAATTAGATTTTAAAATCCCCACCCTTGGAATATAAATAGAGAGGAAATCATGCCGAAAAAATTTTGCAAAAGCGCCGCAGCCTTTTTTCAGGAATTTTGACCCAATTTCTAAGAAAGGCTGGGCTGAGTGATCCCAAATTTTTATGAGGAGTAGCCCAGGCCCTGACCTTCAAAATAATCCAGACAGAATAATTTTTCAAAAGAATAAATCCGGAAAAATATGAAATTTAAAGAAGGGATATTTTTGAAATATGCCAAATTTGAGGGTCAAAAATCGGGTGGTCATTCGCTTGTAAGGCTTATAACTTGGCTCTTACCAAACCTATAGACATAATCTTTTTTATAATAGATAGAGCAATAAATCAGCTTTGAAATCAGTAAAAATTGCTTCCAAAATATTTCCATAAAAGAAAGTTAGACGACCAATTAAAAAATTTCCTTTTGCGCCGCAGCTATGGGTTGGGAAGATATTTTATATCTTTTTTATCAATTGACAAAAATGAAAACTTTTAAGTGGAAATTGTAGAGAACTATTTGGTCTATCAAATGATATAAAGATCTTTTTAAAAAATTCATTCTCAACTTAATTCAGAATTTTTTAATATGCGAATTTTTCTTCTATCTTGAGAATCCAAAAATGGTTATATTTTTGAAGGCTATTATTTTTAATTTGAATTATGTTTTTTCCGATATTCATTGGCTAGATTTTGTAGAGAATTGAATGGGCTATAATATAAAAAAAATTGGTAAACAATATATACACAAGAAAAAGAACTAGAGAAAATGCAATAGCGGGCAAGGACTTTTGCCGCACCCTGTATATTTTTAATTATAATTAAAAATTATTAAAATTTAATACATAATTAATGTGCATATGTTTTTCAAATTTTATTCAACACATAAAATTTTTGGTCCAATGGTGCAACAACAAAAGGATACCACATCCATAATCCAATTATAACATCCTCCCCCTTCCGCAGAGCATTTGCGTCCATCTGGAACTGAAATCCAATTACCGTAAAAGCTGTATTAAGTCCCTCCCTCCTGTAATAGTCCCNGGCCCGGTCGGGTGACTGGAGGGAGGGGGTCCAGGGGTCGGTCGTTAAGAGGGACTTCGCAGGAGGGGGAGGGGGAGTGCGAAGTGGGGTCAAAAAGAGCAAATTTTTAAAAGAAAAGGGTTCAAAATCACAAAATTTTATCCGGCGGCCCCTATCGGGACCGCCGGACATTACCCTTCTGCGAAGTGGTCTTTTTTAAAGAAAGACCAAAATTTGAGCTTCGGAGAAGACCACTTCGCAAATGAAAAATGGCCAATTTACTATCTTTTGACACCAAACTCGCTTCTCTAGATTTTATTTGAAAAAGTTATTATCGTTTTTTCTAGCGCGGTGGTGAAACCAGGTGTACCACTCGATAGGGGCTGCCGGATTTTTTAAAATTTGAGCTGAAGAGAATCCAGTAAGTTGAATAAAGAATGGAAGAAAATTGAAAATGATGAATGGTAGTTTGGTGAAATTTTCCATTTATTTCTGGCGAAAATGTATTTTTTTAGGAAATTTCACCATTATAATTCAAAATTTTCTCTAAAAATTTCAAAATTTTCGGCAAAAATGCAATTCTTAGGGATGCATTTTTGGGTCTTTTTCTCCAATTTCCGGTCAGTGACCAGGCCACCCGGTCACTAAATGACCACTGACCTGACCGGGAGCCCGGTCAGGTCAGGTCAGGTCAGTGGTCAGGTCAGTGGTCACATGACCGGTCACTGACCGAAACCCGGTCAGCAAAACACTGGTCCAAAGTGTATACAACCAAAACACGCAAATGGTCGCGCTAGTCCAAAAAAGCAAAACTTTGACAATTATGTCAATGACCATCGACTACCAAATGACTAAAGAAACAAAACGATTAAATATAAAATAAAATATATATAAAATGAGTTATAAATAAAATAATTAGTAAGGAAAATAAATAAATATTTCAAAATATCTCGTTTACCTTTACGATTTTTCGCTTCAGTCGTTTTCTGTATGTAATCGAGCATGGCAAAACCGATGGTGACCATTAGAGGTGGCTAGGATCAAAAAATGTTTGCGTTTTTAAAAAATCCCTTTTTTATAGAGGAGTAATTTTGAGCGCTACCCACTTCGCGAGAAAATCATGCCTCGCGAAGTGTCCCTTTACCCCGTAATTTTTATGTGAGCACCAAAATGAAAGCACTTTTTCGTAGCAATTTTGAAGTTCGAAACAATTTTGCTCCAATTCTGATTTTAATCGTTTCATTTTTGCAGTGTTGAGTTGTTTTTTATGTTTATATTATAATGCTTTTGCCGAGATTTAATAAAATCATTATTAAACCTTTTTTATGAGTTGGAATTTTATGGGTTATTTTATGGGCTTATTTAAGCAGGGTTATTTTTTAGCACATTCAATCAGTAAACATGAAAAAAATTTTAATGCAAAGATAAATTTTCTTTCTCTCTTTCTTTCTGTGGTCTGTCCTAGTCCGTCCTCAACTTCGGGGGTGCATAAAAATATGAAAATTTTCCCCATCCCTTACATACTCATTAGGCTGTTATGGTTGGTTGAGTTTCTTTTTAAGAAAATAGCGGAAAATTTACTATCATTAGGCTTGATTTTCCGCCATTGACAGATTCGCGTTCTCTACTCTCTACAGTACTGGTTAGCTCTACGCTACTGGCATATGAATTTTTTGTATCCTCATTATTACACACTGATCATAATAGTTCATTAGGTGTAGGTTGAATGAAAGGTTAGCACTACGACGTAAAGAGTGTTAAATTGTCAACAACATAGGTAAACCTATTTTTACTACATACGAGACTAGTGTAAACACATCAATTACTTACCATTACAATCACCCTTTGAGTGAAAACAAAATATAAAATTGGATTTTTTACTAAATATTTTATTAATCTCATGTAAAATCATGTAAAATGTCAAAAAATTAAGCAAGATTCAAATTCTATGCCATTGAAAATTGCTATATGCTTTTTATTTATCGAACAAAAATGGAGGACCATCTCAATGTTACATATTTTTATTATTTATTCATAACATTTTTTGTAATTTTAGCTATTTGAAAATAAAGAAAAACAATGAATTCAACATTGAATGCTATTTCAAAGGAAAAATTCTTTATATATCAAATGTTGATAGAAATATTCCAATTATCAACCTCAACTATTATCATCCTTTTCAACGTTGCATTGATTTATGTAATTCTGCATAATAAGTAAGTAAAATTTTAATTGGCTAGGTTATATACAAAATTCCTCGAACCATACTAGAATTTAACAAGGGTTTTAGGAAATAATATAGGATTTGCCAATTTCTTAATAAACCCTAAATGAATTTGGCATCTGAAATGACAGCCTGTAAATAGAGTAGAAAAACTAGCTTGATTTTTTCCATGATAAAATATTTTGAATATAGTTAGGATAGAAAATCTAAATTTCTAAATTAAATTTACTAGCTGACTTTTGAAAAGGATATCCGATCATACCTCAGCAAGGGGGGTTGAGATCCACCCCCATTTCGCCGCAAGTGGGGTCGAGTCGGCGGGGGGGGGGGNGTTAAGAAAAGGACCTAAAAATTTCAAAATTTTCAGTTAGGCTCCTTTCATTCTCTAAACTTATTTTTTAATTTTCTTAAAGAATGAAAAACTTGTTAATAGATGTTTGGTATCTTTTTCTAACCGTTCTACTTCTAATTCCTTCTAGGCCAGCCAATAATAGTTACACAAGACTATTATAATTATAAAACATTATAGCACAACTAAATTAAGAGATTATATTATAAAAGTTCGTTTTTTATCGCCTCTAGAAGCCTAAATTTCAATTTGTGGGTTTTTAGGAAAATATTTTAGCATTTGTTTTATCAGAAAACACTTCAGTTGTTATTTTACATAAAATCTAACAAATTAACAACGAAAAAAATTGTTATAAGTTGATTAATAATTAATTTTTATTCCTCAATTATGGAAAAACTTCAATTTTTTTCCTTTGTAAAACTCAGATAATACTAAAAGCGATAAAAAGATTTTTACAGACCTTTTCGGACAAGTTATGGGCTGCTTTTGGCAGCTTTATGCCTTTCCGACACTGGCACAGCATCCATCTCCTTTTTGCCTGTAATCCTGACATTTTTGGACCATAAAATCTCGTTTATCGCCTGTTTAATGGCCCAACTACCAGCACAATTTGGGATCCTTCTTTCGACTACAAACATTATGTTCATTAGCATGGATCGTCTCTTTGCCATCATCTTTCCGATTGTGTAAGTTTCGCAGAATATCTTGAGTATACTTAGGTGATATTTTTATAAGTCGGAATTAATACCGTATCTTCTCTATAAACAATCTCATTAACTACCTATCCCTACTCTCTAATAAGCTCCCTTCTGGGTAGATTTGCCCAATGGGGGATTTTCAAAATTTTCTATTTTTTTACTCAATCATATAATATTATTGTAATTGGTTAAAATTTTAGTTCATAAGAAAAATAATTTACAAATATTTTTAAAGATAAATCTAAATTAAATTTTCACAACTTCGAATTTTTTTTATCAAGGACCTATTTAGGATGTTTTTTACCAGAACTAAATTTCAAGGAGCCTATTTTTTTATAAAGGAAAATAAATTTAGAATTTTGTACTTTGAGAAAAATTTAAAAAAGGAATTGTTGTATAGTTGTTAAAGAATAAGATCTTGGGATCTGATTTTTTTACAAAAAATGAGCTGAAAAAATGACCCCTCCTCCTCACCGAAAAAATAACGCTCCCACCCCCCTCCTTATAAGCTCAGCTGGAGGTGCTGAAAAATAACTCCTCTGGCGGAATTTCAGAAATAATAAGGTTATTACATTTTTTATGATTTTTCTAAAGATTTATAAGATGATTTCTAAAATATTGTTACCATCCGATCTCTTAATTTATTATTAAATACAATAATATGTTTTGATAAACTGATAATGCAGCATATTAGATATATAATAATACTAGTAGATTATTCCTTTGATAACTTTTTTAGATATCAACACTTGATTTTACGCAATACCGTAAAATATGTTGCATTATTGAATTGTTCACCGATAGCATATGTTTGTTATGTTTTGTATGCGCAATACTCATATGGACTACAGCATCCGGAAATGTATCTTTTTGACATTTGTAATACAAAATATATTTTTTTATTAAAGTTCGATGTATTGTAACCTTGCTGATCTGGGAGGTGGCAATGGCACAATGACTACCTCATTTGTCATTTTTCTCATTGAGAGTATCATTGATAAAAAAGTAGCAGTACTCTTTACAAACAAGATTACAAATAAGATCTGCTGGCGTCAAAAAGATGCTATCCACATTAAAATTCTCCTACTTTCAGATATACATTCACCAATAAAATAAAATTAAGATACAAATCTTTTTACTTAATTTATTTAGTAACTAGGCGTAATGCCGGCAACGCCGAGTCGCAGCGAGAACAAACTCGGCGCATCTCCAAGTCCATCATGGTCATCGTTTGCGTCATTTTCTTCTGCACTTTCATCTGCGAAATGGGCGTTCTATTCGTGACGCCCCGAATCAGTTCGGATCCCCTGATGCAATACCTGCTCAAACGTGCATTTATCCAACCAATGATCTTTACCGGGGTCATCAACGCGCCCGTAATATATTTCTGCAGGTATAACCTTATAACTTACGACATTGATGGTTCTGAAAAAGAGTAGTAGAATTTTTAAAAAAAATTCTCAAATGGTCAATAGTTCATTTTTAAACCAAGCTACCTACCTAGTTCAAATCTTCAAAATGCAAAATTACTTGCTTTTTGGTTCGGGAAAATTAACATGCACAAAATGTTATTTAACTTGTTCCAATAATTTTCAAATGACCAACTGCCGAGGATTTTTTCGTGAAAAAAACACTTTTTTAAAGATAGTCTATACCTCTAGAAGCAATATAAATACCAGAAGCTCTCACATCTTACTTGTTAGTGCGCCCTACTAATAAAATTACGATTTTTTATTTTTCTATGATCTTTTAGATGATAGCTTATATGTGTTGCTAATAGCATCAGAATCATTTTCCTTATTTTTAAATATTGTCCATCCTTTCACTTGCCCCAAAATTATTATTTTTTCTAAAATTTTACAACATTCCCAATTCACAGCTAGCAAAATATAAGTATCTAAAAATTGAGATATAAATGATTAATTTTATGAAAATATGACTATTATTTAATGATTTTTATGTAAATAAATAAACAATATATATTTTTCCTCATTTAAAAATGAATTTCAGCACCGAGTATCGTGCACTGATGAACAAGGAGTTTCGCATTGTTCAATGGTTCAGCATAAAATTTTCATCACAACCAAATAACAATATTGTTGTCCCAATGGCTCGACTCTGTACTTCAACTGTAGCTAAATAATTTTTTTAAAGTTCTACATAGATCGGATTTATCTGGCAATTTAGCTGTTTATAAATTACCGCGCGAATTTTTCTTGATTTTTTGGTTTATCAGCGGGATCTTTGAAATTCAATGATTGTGTTTGTACCCTATTTTGTTGGGCATCTTTTGATAGTATTTAATTGTAATTTGATGAATTAATAGAAAAATTATTTTCAATTTACTATGGCGCATTTTTTTGCCGCAACCTGTATATAAAATTATAATTTTAAATTAATTTTTGGACAAAAAACAGTTAATTTAAACATTAATTCTGTGCCAAGCAAACTTTGAAAATATTTAAACACCGTATTTCTTGTATTAAGTCCCTCCTGCAACTAGTCCCCCCCCCCCTCTGAAGGGGGGTTGAAACATAAATCCCCTACAGTAAGCCCTACAGTAAAAATACACGATGCAATGTGAGGGTGCTCTACAAGATAGGATGGGTTAAATTTAGATCTGAGTGGTTACACCTCGGTATGTTCCCTTGTGAGGAGTACAAATTTCAATATTTTAGGAATAAAATGGAAATCTAACAAGCTCTGCAATGATCTGAACAGTTGATGGGAATTGATCTGGAGAATGGTTCAAGATATAATCATCCAGTGCTGGAAAATTGGCAAATCAAAACAAATTGAATTGTGCCAACTGATCTAATAATTCACCCTTCCCCATGTAAAACAGATACATCCGATGACCCATGGATAAGGATAAGCACCGAACGGAACAGCTAAGAACCGGAACCAGGTTTTGACTTGCTTCTGGATAGGTTTATTAAGTCAAATCTTCTGTATGTGTCTGCAATTTCATTCCGATTTAAAATTGTTTTTTGTGGTAATTTGGGCACAGAAAAATTATTATTTTATAATTTTTAATATTTATAATTTTTTAAAGTGTAATTAGAGTATTTTTTCTATTTTTTATATGGGTTCCAATTTTATCAAATAAATAAATAAAATAATATATGCAAAAATAAGAGTCTGGAAAGTTGCAAATAATTAATAAGAAAAACTGGAAATATAAATTTTGAATAAAAAGAGGTTCTTGCACTATAGTTCTTTCCTCCTAAAAACTCCTAAAAACACTTTAAAAACACTATACTACTGATTCCTAAAACGCACATTGCGCCACATTTGTGGACGAAAAATCATTAAATGGGGGTGAATTTTAATAAACAATTAAAGCTATTTTACCAAAAAAAATTCTAAAAATTTATCTGGTCTTCTTTAATAATCCAAAAAATCGGGAAAAATATTATGATACTCACAAGGAACACTCACTAGCTGACTCGGTTTTTAGGAAACGCCACCCATGCAGAAAAATAGAGCATGGTGAATTATACTAAAAGCCAAAATACTAAATGCCCATATATGGAAAAGTTTCGAGAAAAATATATTTTTAACTTGATTTTTCGGTGTGCTTTAAGCGCGGGTCATCGGTGTGGGTCAACCGCCATTATGGTCAGCCAGATTTCTGAACCCATCTTATGGTAAGCCTGAAAAATTGTAAATATGCAGAAAATTAAGTCTGATTTTTTGACCTTTTTGTTTTACGGATTTCCATCGAAAATTGCGATTT
>LDKF01001902.1:0-12884 GCA_001026735.1 Rotylenchulus reniformis
TTTGCCCGTCCGTCTTCACAGAAGTGCCGGACTACGACTCGGGTCTGCTGATCCGACCAAAATGGTCCCGCCAACGGTTGCCCAACTCGAGTGTGACACACTCCCAAATGGTAACGATGACCAGCAAGAACAATTCACCGCGCAATGGGAGCCAATGTCAGGGATGTCCAAGCAAAGACAACAACGGCAACGGCAAACAGACATTGGTGGTCAAAAGCAACGGGGGAGGAGGAGATGGTCACGGGGGCAATGGTGGAGGGGGAGCAGCAGGGACAAGTGCCAGGTGCGGAGCCGCAACCACCGCAACAACAACACTTAACCGGGAACAGCAAGGATCTGGTGAGGGAATGGACTGAAACATGAAGGATTGGGGCAATCATTAAGTTTACGCGTCCCGAAAATTTTTTGTTGAAAAAGCCTCTTTTTTGCAATTCCACACTTCACTCGGGGGTTTCAAGGGTGCTGAACACGATGGCGCATTTAGTTTTTCTAAATTCGAACATTTTTAGACCGAAAGTCGAAAAGTCTAACAAAATTTTTTTTCTTCATTTTTCACCAGCAGTGTGCTGATTGCGAATCAGACATACGATTTCACCATCTCAACAGTCAATTAATTAAAATATTGGATTTTTTAATCTAACTTTTGACAAACTGATCATTTTCATTTTTACGATTTCAATCGCTTTATAAAAGCTAAAACACTAAAAAGTGGTAATATGTATGAAAATTGTGATAAAATGAAATCAATTGTTGACAATGTAATAGTGGGAAATTTGCTCCATAATGCTGTCAAATGCGACGATAGTTTTTTTCCCATAAAATTGGCGCCATTGATATTCGTCAAGATAGGATGCAAGAAGGGCGCGACTGGTCCCCGACATGGCTTTGTTCTTCATTTTCATGTTCTTCCAGAAACATTCGACATGATTTGTATGCGCGCCGGTACGAGGATCAACGAACAAATATCGCGAAAAAATTGATTCCAATCAATAAGTGTAGGTGCATTCAATTTGAGCATTTGGATTTGTGTGTGCAAGGGAATACCTATTTTCAAGGAGGTGAAGAAAATTTTAAAAAAACTCACTAAGAGCCCAGCAATAGCCTATCATTAGACCGGTCCTAAGTGGAAAATGTGCTCTTTGGAAAAAACATCCATCGCGGAGTGACAATTGACATCCCTTATGGGTTGGACATCGCCATTTATACCCATCAGTCGGAAAATTGCTCGCTTTGACTTGTGACATCTGCCTCTGACACCCATTTCGACCACAAATCGGCGGAATCTGACGCAGGAGACCGCGATTACGCATATAAGCGATAGTGTGTTCAGTGGAAGGAAACTGTTCACAAAATTCAAAAATATCCATGTTTTGGTGTTCTAATCTATAAATTCACAGAAAAACAGAAATAATTAACTTGAACACGGCCCGTCAATCCCAGCGAGCGATGGGCGCTCTATTGTCTCTCTGGCATTTTAGCTCAATTGGTTGTGTAATAGATTTACAAGGGGAAAGAGCCCGAGTTCGAATCCGCCACGCGCCAAATAATTTTTGAATTATTAATGAACAAATTTTTGAGTTTTCTAGTCCCGAAAATTTTTCCATTAAATGCTCCACTTTTTTAGATTCCGCGCTTCACTCGGGGGTTTTCGAGGGTGCTTAACACGATGGCAGATTCAGTTTTCTAAGCTAAAATAGATTTTAGAGCTAAAATAGATGAGTCTTTTAACTTTTTACAATAGAGAGACCACCATTTTTTTAAAAAGCAAATTTAAGTCCGATTTTTCTTTTAAATTATAGACAGGCATGTTTTCTAATATTTTTTTCATGATCTCGAAAAGTTAGATGTTTGTTGGTGAAAAAAATGATTTTTACTAAAGCGACCCATTTCGGACCATTAGAAAAATCGGCTACCTATCTGAGTTTCGAATGATCTGAGTTTCGAAAAAGCCATAACTTTTTTGTAAGACTTGTTAGACCAAAAGTCTAAATGTCAAGTATATGCAGAATTTTATGCTCTATCTTTTGGCTTTTTTGGTTTTTTGGATTTCCCAGAAAATTTTCGAAATTTTTTGAAATTTTCGAAAAAATGCGAAAAATCGGGTTTTTGCGAAAAATTTCAAAAATTTTCCGGGAAATCCAAAAAACCAAAAAAGCCAAAAGATAGAGCATAAAATTCTGCATATACTTGACATTTAGACTTTTGGTCTAACAAGTCTTACAAAAAAGTTATGGCTTTTTCGAAACTCAGATCATTCGAAACTCAGAGCGGTAGCGGAAAAATCGGCCTCTAATTTGTGGATTATAAATATATTGCAAACACATTTGATGATAAAAACATAAAATAGAATATAATCAAACAATTAATAATAAAAAAAAGCATTAAAGATCATTTATTAATCAAGAAATAATAGGGCTTCAATGTGATTTATTAGCGTGGATGAAAGAACAAATAAATTTGAATAATTAATTATTTTGGCGTTCTGTCTGCGCCCATGCTGACGGGCCGTGTTGAAGTGAAGGTTTTAAAATCAATTAAAAATAGACTCAATGTTTAAGAATATTTTTGATGACTGTTGAGATGGTGAAATCGTATGTCTGATTCGCAATCAGCACACTGCTGGTGAAAAATGAAGAAAAAAAATTTGTTAGACTTTTCGACTTTCGGTCTAAAAATGTTCGAATTTAGAAAAACTAAATGCGCCATCGTGTTCAGCACCCTTGAAAACCCCCGAGTGAAGTGTGGAATTGCAAAAAAAAGAGGCTTTTTCAACAAAAAATTTTCGGGACGCGTAAACTTAATGATTGCCAAGGATTGGCCAGGGTCAGCTACTGATTTGGACTAAGCACTGAAGACGCAAATTGCTTTTTATTTGAATTCATTTTGAACTACCACGGGGTCGGGTTAGAATTTAGAGTTGATCAGGAGAGTTGGTGATCAGAGTTATCAGGCTTGGATTAAGCACAATCGCCCAAGAATGGCACTGCTAACAACAACAACGGAAACTCCAAAATAACCATCGAACAATCAGCACCAGTCTCCATGGCCAAACGGTTCCTTCAGCTGACCAGCAACGGGACCAAGCCAACAGCGGCTTTATATATGCCGGAAGGTTCGATAATCCCTGCCCATTCGGGCTTTGTTTATCCGACTGATCCCTTTCAGGGGACATCCTGACCGAGACCACCAGCTCCCTGGAGACCATCCCCCCTCCTTCGTTCCACAGCCAACTCGATTCACTCGCGGCTGCCATCAAAACTAATCCGAACACAACGCGGCCTTGGAGCAACTCGGTGAACGGACGCACCGATGTTGGCCGGAAACAGTCGTCGATGACCAAACGGAGTTCCGTGTGTTCCACCATCACCAACAGCCAATGCGATGCATTTCTCTGATCATATTGGCCAAACTGGCCACTGTTATGATCTCATTGATCATGATCTTACCGCAACTTCCTCAATCTCCATTTTGGTGTAAAAAGTGATAGGCCTACATATAAGTTCATTTTTAATTTATATTTACATATCGTGTCAATTTTATTTGTTTTTTTCCTCTTCTCCATTTATCATTGTCAAAAAATAATCATTAATTGAATGATTTTTTGATCCCACAGTTAAATGATGAAAATACTAAAACCACCGATGAAATGAATTTAAAGGAAATTTTTTCTTATTTAGCATTAAAGATTTATTAATTTATCATAATGATTTTGTATCAAAGACCATGTAAATGAGAGAATTTTGTTTGGAAATTTATTCTTGGCTCTATACTGTAAAATTGTTTTTTCTACCTAAAAGTTAGGAATGGATTTTTTATTTGAAACGAAAAAAAGTGTTCGTTGAAACGAGAGAATGCTCATGAAAAAGTGTTGAAGAAAACGAAAAGAGTGCTCATGAAAAAGAAAAAGAGTGCTCATTGGTACTGTAGCACGTCCGCTAACTTTTGGGTTGAAAAAACAATACTAGAGTAATTTTATGACGAGAAACTTTTCCTCTTCTGTGAGCTTTCTCTCTGCATTTTTTTTCTCTATGTACTCTTTTTGCCTTTCTATTTCTCTGTCAAAGATGTGGTCATATCTTTTTTCCCGCCTCTGGCCAAAGCGGATAATCTTTTTGCGAGTTTATTGCAGACACATCTATTAACTCCAAACTTTTTTCTTTAGGTTGCATTTGAGCTGACATGAGTTACTAGTGGAGTGATTAAACGACCCAATAGTCATTTGAAAAAATCAAGGTGAAAATTATTGAAACGAAAATTTGATCTCAAAATTACAAAACACCAACAACGAAACACCGGAAATACAGGATTCGGTCTTTCTTGAGCCCACTGTTGTGTAGTAACGCGTCAGAGACGCATAATACTCACTTTCTCTGCACTTTTTTGCACTGCCTTATTAGAACTTTTGATTTTCCCCACTATAGGGTCGATCGGTCACCCCGGTAGTATATGTAGTACATATGATGCTGATGATTTTCTAAATTCCACGCTCAAACGTCCTCTGGTTCGCTGGCGAACAAGAGTCACGTCAGCATTTGGTGTGTAAATATAAAATAAAAGGTAAATGAGAGAGTGGAGAAAAAGAAACAAAGCAAAGACACGAGAGATGGGGCAGATATACGAGGGAAGAAGACAGTGAAAGAATAAAAAGAGCATGGCGAATAAGAGAGGAACTGGGTGGGGTCACCTTCGAAAATCCATCCCCACCTTTTCTTTTTGGATCCGGACTCATCTTCTTGGCTCAATTCAATCCTAAACTATTTCCACAAAATTCTTCAGTACTGGTCGAAGTTTAAATTTCATCGCTTTTTGGAAGTTGAATTCCGAATTGAATTTGCCCTGCATACTCACATTTCATGAAATTGTCCCATTTGGCCATTCAGCGGATGATGTCTCCTCCTCTTTTTATTGGGCCCAAATCTGCCCTTCTGTCTCTCTTAATCTTCACCTTCGTTCTGTTCCTTTTGGTCAGGACAGAGCAAGCCGAAGTCGATCTGGCCCAGGAAAATGGAGGAGAAAACGGGGAAGGCCAAAGGCCCGAGGAGGAGAACGGTGTCATTGTGCTCGGAGACGACACTTTCGACACATTTCTTGAGAAGAACCCGACTATGCTGGTGGAGTTTTACGCCCCGTGGTCAGTGAATAGTGATAGAAAGCACTTCCGAATGGACAGCAAGATCCGGAACCGCAATTTAGCAGTTAATTTAATGTGGGATCAACCCGAATTATGCTCAAAAAATTCAATTTCAATGATGCGTAAAATAATATGAGTCAAAAATCGAAAAATCGGAACTGTCTAATTTCCACAGATCCTTAAAAATCCGAGTAAAACCAAAAAAATATTGTATATTTGGCGAAGGTGTGGACATTGCAAGCAATTGGCGCCCGAGTTCGAGCGGGCAGCTGCAAAGCTTGCCGGTGTCGTAGTTTTGGCGAAGGTGGACGCGACGAAGGAGACAAAGCTGGCGGAAAGGTTCAAAGTCCAGGGATACCCGACACTGAAATTCTGGAGGGAAGGACAGAAGGAACCGGAGGACTACGACGGGGACAGAGATGCGCAGGGTGAGGACGGGGGGGGGTTAGGAGGGGGTAATCTGTGATTGATGCACTGATCAAATGATCGAGGCCGGGCATTCTGATCCACCCTCGCTCCCCTCTATATTATAAATTATTCCAGGATTTATGTTAGAGGTATCTCCCCTGTTTAAATGAGCATTAATCTGCTAAGAAACAAATCTATAATCAGCATAGAAAAGCCAGAGAATTCCAATTTTTATTTTAAAGCACCCAATGTCCGCTATTCCTGTAGGTATTGTGCAATGGCTGAAGATTAGAACGGACCCGGACTATAAGCCGCCACCGGAAGAAGTTGTTGCTCTCACTCGCGAGAACTTCGACGAGTTTGTGGGCGACAAGCCCCTTGTGCTCGTCGAATTCTACGCTCCATGGTAATCCAATGCAAAAATTGTGATCTAAAATTGAGAAATTATCTCGCTGAAAGGTGTGGACATTGCAAGCAATTGGCGCCAGAATATGAAAAGGCGGCAAAGCGCCTGAAGGTGAGCTATCGGTGTCGGATGTGAAGCAGATCATCCCCCGCCGGTCGTCNCCCCCCCCCCCCCCCCTCCCCCGAGCTAGAAATATATTACAACTTTTTTTTCAGGTAAAACCTAGAAAAGTTAGTTTGATATCAAAAGATAGCCCAAAATGTCTGCTGTAAAGTTGTAAAAATAATTATCAGAATTTGAGCAAGTCGAATAAAGTTATGGCCAAGTTAAGCCATAAAATCATAGTTTTGCCCAAAGATCATTTTTTTCCTACTTGGCCAAATTCTGATAATTTAGGGCTGGCACTTTTAGGGAATTCCCTATTTTTTTAAAAATAGGGAAACGTAGGGAAACGCTCAGAAACGCGTTTTTAGACATATTTAAACGTATTTTGATGAACTTTTTTTTCCCCTATTTTCCCTATTTCTATAAGCGCGGCTAAATTTTTCCCTATTTCGCCATTTTTTCCCTATTTTCTCCCTATTTTGGCTTATTTTTAAAGAAATTCTTCACAAAAATGCAATAAAAACCGAAAATTTTAGATTTTTTGGAAAATTTCTAGTTTTTCCCAAAATTTTGGGATAATTATTAGTTTTTTATTCAAATTTTTTTCGCAATTTTTTTGAAAAAATTTCGAAATTTTTTTTTAAATATTTTTTGTGAAACTTCAATTTTTATAATAAAACATCTCAAGATATGGTTAAATTGGTTTTAAAAAGGCTTAATATTTTTTTAAACGAAATTTTTGAATTTTTAGGTCATATTTTGGGGGAAAAATTTCCCTATTTTTGCCTATTTTCTCTAGATAGCTCCCTATTTTCTCCCTATTTGGGCCCTTTTTTGCTCCCTAATAGGTCCCTATTTTGGCTTAGGGAAATTCCCTAAAAGTGCCAGCCCTACTGATAATTGTTCATGCAGTTTATAGCAGACATTTAGAGCTATCTAAATGACATCAAACTCACTTCTCTAGGTTTTACCTGAAACAGTTATAATCATTTTTCTAGCGCGGGGAAGGAAATGACCGGGGGTGGGGGGCAATGATGTGTACCCGTTGGATGAGTGTTATCATTGGCAAAATTCTCTTAGGAACACAACATTCACTTGGCCAAAGTTGATGCGACGGTCGAGAAAAAGTTATCCGAGGAGTACGCTGTGCAGGGATTCCCCACCCTGAAGATTCTCCGAAACGGTCGCAGATTCGACTACAACGGCCCCAGAGAAGCCGAAGGTTACACAAGGGTCTTTAATGATCTCTGAACCATTCGATGATTCGAATTTCAGGGATTGTTTCTTACATGTTGGAACAGGCCAAGCCGGCCGCCAAGTTGCTGGGATCGGTAAAGGAAGTCCAGACATTTATGGCCTCCGCCGACGTGTCCATCGTCGGTTTTTTCGCCTCCGAAAATGGCGCACTCTATGAGGCATTTGTGGACGCGGCAGAGCGGACCCGGGGTGACTTTTCGGTTGGATATGTACTAGAGGGAAGTGTTTCGGAGCATTTTGGGGCGAATCCGCCGCAAGTGGTGCTGTTCTACCCGGAGGTGCCAATGGGGTGGGTTATGAGTCGAAAAATCGGCAAAATACATTTGCAGATATTCTGGTCCAACTACGAGCCGAAACGCAGAAAATTCCCGAAGGTGAATTTGATTCGATAATCTTTTCATAAAAATGATTTTTCAACTCCATGAGGATCAACTAATAAGCAGTCATTTTTGAAATTATGTACAATCATTACATATTTCATTTTAAAATTAAATACAAAATAACAAATTCAGCCTGAGGCTACCAGTGAAGAATTGCTCACTTTCTGGCGCGACAATGCGACCCCTCTCGTCGGCCATATGACTCGCATGAACTCGGCCACCCGATACTCGTCACGTCCTTTGGTTGCTCTCCCTCCCACAAATAAATAATTCAATAAACATTCATTCACAGGTGGCTGTCTATTACAATGTGGACTTTTCGTTGGCCTACCGGGATGGAACCCAATATTGGCGCAACAAAGTGTTGGACATTGCCAACAAGGCGAGTGAAATCGCCAGAAGGGGAGGCTTGGTACCGAGAGTATTGGTTATGTATGGGGGGGGGGGAATACAGATTGAGGAATTTTTATCGGTGTCCAGAGGAACCTTCTCTGACCGAATTTGCAGTGTCTGTCAATGTTATCTCTGAGTTTTCTTTTTTTCCTCGCCGCGCAAAGACAATATAACACAAAAATCATTCGCTTCATCTTATATTCCTTTGGACTTATGGACACCGGTTGAAAAGCCTTGGACTGTACATAAATAATACAATAGATTAAAGCATAACCGAGACGATTCATTGATCCCCCATGGGGAAGAGGAAGAAAATCCGTGAAATCCGTGCATTTCCATGGAATAATCGGAAATTAAAATTAAAAGTGGAAATCCAGAGTTCTAGCCAAGAAATGGTCGAATTTCAAGTATAAATGATAAAAAGAGTATAAAATGCTTATGATTTTTATTATTATTAAATAAGCGAATTCCGCCTATGTTTAGAAATTAAAAAACAGTTTTTTCGTTAAAATTAAGCCACTTGGACCCCACATCGCTGACATGGACCCTCCCCATGGGAAAATTCAGGCTATGCCACTGGGATAGGGAAGGCACTTATACAAACCAAAAAAGTGCATTTGCACTTTCAAATTTATAAATTTCCTTTCAGCACAAAGGCCAAAAATACCATTTTGCCGTTGCCGATGAGGAGGAATTCGCCCAGGAGTTGGATGCGGTCGGTCTTGGCACAAGTGGACTGGAGCAGAACGTGGTGGTGTTCGGGGTGGATGGCAAAAAGTACCCGATGGACCCGGACAAGTACGACGAGGAGCTGGAGCAGAATCTGGAAGCCTTCCTGGCAGATATTGGCAAAGGTAATGGGAACTTACCAGGATTGATAGGGTTGATTGCGCTGTGATTGGTGACAGTTGGCACCGATCAACTGTGGGCCATCAAATAAAAATGTCTTTCAGGCAAAGCGAAGCCATTTGTAAAGTCCCAGCCGGTGCCAAAAGAGGACAAAGGTTCCCCGGTGCGAACTTTGGTTGCCGACAATTTTGCAAAGATTGTTAACGACGACAGCAAGGATGTGCTCATCGAGTTCTACGCCCCATGGTTGGTTGGTCTCTGAACAATCAAAAGAGTTCAGATCGGACACCATGGCTGAGCGCACTCTTCCGCCGCTCTCCAATTTAAATTATTTTCCTTAAAGGTGCGGCCATTGCAAGGCCTTTGAGCCAAAATATAAGCAATTTGCGGTCAAACACACGAAAGAGGAGCCAAATTTGGTGGTGGCCAAATTCGATGCCAGCGAGAACGATGTGCCGGAGAAGTACCAGGTGGAAGGATTCCCGACCATCTATTTGGCCCCAACCGGGAAGAAGGACAGTCCAGTGAAGTACACGGGCAATCGAGACTTGGAGGATCTGGCCAAATTTGTGAGAAAGCACGCGGGGAAGAGCCTTAAACAGCAGAAGAATGGAGGAGGGGAGGGCAAGGAAGAGTTGTGATCATGATCAGGTAGGGAAGAAGACTGATCGGCACGAGATCACTGATCGGATCACACATTTCCAACTCCATTATCCCATCACTTACTTGTTCGTTTCATTCTTCCATTGTGATTTTTGCTTTCTTTTCCTTAATTTATACATAATAATTGTTCCATTATTGTTCTGTTTTTGGGATGCCTTTCATTTTTTCAATCATTGGGCCTTTCATTGTTATTTATTTTCAATAAATTATAAACTAAGCTAACTTTGCGATTCGAATCCCAAAAATTCGCTTAAAGCCTTCGGTTAGTTTCTTCTGGGTTTCCAGGGAAATGGCAAAGTCATTGGTGGTTATTCCAAGGACAATGGAATGGACAGAGTTGTGCCTCTCCACTGCTGGAGTGCCATTGCCACCATTTTCCCCCAATGGTCAGCAATTTGTCCTCTGTTTCCGTACTTTTGGGACTCTGCTCTGTCATCATCTTCTCATTGCCGGGGCTAACTTACACTTTGGAATGTCCGGGTATCCATTGTCATTTCCTGGTTAGATTCTCTGCAATATTTGTACTTTGCCACAGAAATTGTGCCATCCTTTGACCTTCGTTTGCCCTTTCAATATGCAAGACAAATCCGGGAGGAAAACGGTAACTTTGGTCAAAATTCCTGAATTTTTACCATTTTTGTAAGTATCAACACATTTGCTGAGCGTCAGTCCCATTTTGGGCTTGAATGCCACCGGAGAATGGACAGGCTCCTCTTCTCTGGGAGCAATGGTGTTGACTCGGCCGAACCCGGACTGTTCCCTGGGCAAGTGCCTCTTCATCTTACAGCCTCTGATGAGGAGAAATGGGCAAAATGGTGAGTGACATTCCGCTGCTGTGTGCCTCTGACTCCCCCCCCCCGAGATCCTTCACCTTTAGTCTCGATCATCTACGCCAGATCCTTTGAGCTATTCCGCTTCCCGGGCTTTGTCACTGTCGACGGTGTTCAGCCCATGTTCTGTGCCATCAATTTGGGACTTTGTGGTGCTTATGTGCCATTGTATTCCTTTACTTCTTCAACTTTTTCGGGTGAAATGCCTGGAAATCTGACAGTTTTTGGTCTTTTTCTCGATCAGATCACATCCTATCCATTGGGAATTCAATGTCTGATCGAAACTACCGAATCGATTCCGGAGGAACTCCGATTTGCTACATTTGGCCTCTTCCGAAACATAATTTTATGGCGGATTTGGCAACAACAGAGACCATTGGAAAGGATGGAATGGAGGAAGCAGAAATATGTTGTGATGATCAGACGACAGATGGGACAAAAATGGAAACTGTAACGGCCAATGCAGGAGGGAAGGGACAAGAGATAGAAGGAAGAGTTGAGGGGGAGGGGGAGGATGAGGAAGAGGAAGGAGGAAAGAAGACGAACACGAACACGAAGGATGGAGAGGAGGAGAACATTCCGATGGGAATGACCAAAGTCCCGGAGAAAACAATGAGAGTGCCGAACACAGGCAGCACAACAGGTACGAAGTGGCATGGAAATGCTAGCAAAGCACAAGCAAAACATAGGCACTTTGTGCAACCGAACTGCTTGCCCCACCGACTGACTGGCAAGGGGAACTTGCGAGTTAGCCGGCTATAAAAAAAGTTAAACCTTTAGCATCCAAATACATATTCCCTCAACACATTTATCCCGACTGATCTTGGCAAGATTCGTCTCCCATTTGCCAGATCCCGGTTCCTTGTTCAGCGACCCGGCAACTGACAATTCTGACCACCCGCCAATTTCGCTGTACTTCCTGGCCCATTGGCACTGGTGGATCCTGGCGGGTGCCTGCTCGGCACTTCTGTTCTGTGCTTGCATCATACTGATCTGTTGCTGTTGCTGATCTCCCATTGTGATCGGTTCAGGTTCTTGTCTAGTTTATCCCGCAAATTTTAAATTTAAAATATTTCAAAAGGTAAAAAAACAAATGTAAATAAATAAACAAAAAATATTTAAATATTTGAGAAGGAACATGTGACTGAAATAATTTTCGCACGAGCTTAATTTTTTGCTATAGATTTTCTATGCTCTCCGATAGCGCCCTCTTTGCAGGATTCACGAATTTTCTGATAATATTAATAAGACAAAAAATAAAATGGAAAACTTTGAAATTAATTGTAATTTATCATCTTTACCATTTCAATTCATTTCTGTGGCGTTTTCGGGTAAACTAGACAAAGTCCCCGGTCCATCCAACATCGTTCTTTGTCCAATGTGTCCCAGCCTCAATTAATCGTAGTGCCTGTCCCACCAATTTACTGCGAATTATTTTTGGTTAGCCCAAAATAATTTATTGGCCAATTACAAATATTTTCCTCCATTCATTTTTGTCATTTTTCGGGATGTTCTGGATCTGGATGATCCTATTATCCTTCCACCCCGTGTTTAAATCCGATTGTTTGGTTCGCATGAATGGTTCTCACATTTTTGAGAATGATAAAGTGACACGAATTGCACCAAACCAACCAACCAACCCCTCCCTTCCTGTCAGTTTGCTTGTTACTGTATTTGTATTAGTTAGTTTGTTCAATTTGGTGCTGAGCCGTTAAAAAAAAACCGCCACGAGCTATAGTCTGTACGAAAACTTTTTTGTTAGACTTGTTAGACAAAAAGTATAAAAGGCAAAAATGTGCAGAATTTTATGCTGATTCGAATGGTATTTTTAATTTTTCGAAATTCGGTCAAAAAGTTCGAAATATCCCCTAAAAACCCTAATTTTCGGTATTTCGGGAAAATTTCGAACTTTTTGTTCGAATTTCGAAATAATTTTTATACCATTCGAATCAGCGTAAAATTCTGCACAACTTTGCCTTTTATACTTTTTGTCTAACAAGTCTAACAAAAAAGTTTTCGGCCAGACTGGCCACATTGGCGATTTTTTTTAAAAGACCCAGCACCGCTTCAAAGTGGTTTTAAATTGATCTTGCCCCGGTGGCTTAATTATAATACAAGAAAATAAAAAATGGGGGCCAAACCTATAATTTTGTGAAGCGAATCTTTCACTGAAGTGACAGAGAAATATAACGGCAAAAGGGCACATAGGGAAAAGGTTCAGAGAAAAAATTCACAAAGCAAAACTTCCTCTTCATAAAATCTTAGGTCCAAAAATAAGTTTTCAATTCAATGGAATTCTGATGAATTTTCATTTTGACCATTGGCTGCTGGCATTGCCCTTTTATTTTCACTTATTAAAAGCTCAACATTTATGATTTTAATGATGATTGGGCCAATTCGTGATGGTTAGGAGGGGGGGATTGATGGATGGTCGAAGGTGGCCATTGATCCTCCCCCCCCCC